>JAEUWP010000400.1:0-184419 GCA_018524725.1 Podaxis mareebaensis
AGAGGAGTTGTGATGGAGAGCTCAGCTGTCACACTGAACAGATTCTATTTTTTTCAGGTCAGTTCAGTGCGACTGCATCCCAGATCTTGTTTATAGATCATTGAAAGGGTCTATTACATTCTCAGTGTAAAATAATGGACAATACACAAAAGATAGGATGGCAAAAGACTCGATTGATCAGAGAAAAAGTTGATCATACCAATTTTAGATCAATTTCATACATGATTTGCCCCGATCTCACCAGTTTCTGCACCAAATCGTTCAATTTCGGAAACTATGGTTGTCACATATTGTATCCATTTTTCAGGATTTTCTCAGGATTTTCGGGAATGCTACAGAGGTGTGGGACTGGATTGTATCAAGTGACCATAAATCACTGTACTCTGCCGACTTATCTTCACCCTTCAATCGGCCTCGAAGTATGGATCCATAGACCTGTGGATATGAAGGTGAGTATAGGTGCGTCAATGCTGGTGTAGGTTCCATCATAGCAATCCGGTTCAGATCTTTGGGAAATCTCCACCATGTTTCTGGTCAGTCCTTGACCTCTCGGCGAGAAACCATTGTTTTTCGTCGGTATCCACCCCGATAAATATCATGTTTCCACCCTGACTTTCTTTTGCCTTCGACAAATACATACTTTCATTTCGCGCGAAAGAAATTCCTACGGAACTCGCCCTCATGGCATATGTGTGTAGTTGCAGGTCTTGAGACCTGACATACACGTAGAGCAAGCCATAATACTCATGGGGACACTCAGTGTCCATGGGAACAGATTGCGACTTCTCCGAATGCTCGGGTGGTGCACGTTAGAATGAACTCGCGGTCACGATGTCTATCGCGTACTGTGTCCTCGAACCGGGCTGGTCAGAGGCAACGTCACAAGGAGGTCTGGGCACATGTTTCTCTTTGAGTCCTACAACTTCCCTCTTCATCAGTCAATACAAACCTCGTGCAGCAGAAGCTCTTCTTCTCTCGGGCACCCTCCCAGGTAAACCCATAATCTCACTCTATGTATTTCCATCCGCGGATTTACCGAAAAGTACATATGTGACCTTGTGGGCAATCCCGTCGACAAGACTGGAATGGATCTCTGGTCGCACAGTGACTTCCCTACATCTATGCGTGACTCCTGCCCGCCGGTGGTTGGGTGTCAGTGACTGCTCGAGTTAATGTCCTGTCTTGTTCGACATAACATCAGAGTAGGGATAAATATAGCGTTAGAGAAGTGGGACCGAATCTCGTCTGCTCGGCAGGTTCACCGTCGACGTGGAGTTACACGGTCGAGTCATCGACGACCGCCGCCGCCGGAAGAGATCGTCATGTTGACCTCATGGTCGTTGAGCGTATCTAAATCCTTGTCGTGCCTCAATACAATGCAATATGCTCACTGGGGTGAATCGGACATGGTGACGATGTCCACGTGCCTCGAGATGATGTAACGACTTTTGAGACCACATGGATCAAGGCGCTTCACACTCTCAACTCTGTAGCATATCTCAAGCTATCATGCCACGGCTTCTTGTTGCATATGCGAGCACTTCTTATGGGTAGTACGATGCTTAAAATATTGAATAGACAACTCAAACTAGGAATATTTTCCGAAGTGGAGAGACCCATGCGGTACGTTCGCAGTGGTCAACCTCCCAGGCCAACGAGAACTCGGATTTTGGACAGCGCAAGAATAAACAGCGCAGCGATGCGAAGAAGGGCTCTCTTATGAGATGTCAACCCGCATGGCAATACGCTTTAGCGCGCACGAACCATATAATTCGTATGGAGATACCAATTCACGAGCACCCAAATCCGTCACTCTCGCGCGGAGGGCCCAGATGCTGCAGAATTTCTCGATGTTTGAATCGCTCCTCCAGCACAGTTTGACCCATGAATACACATACCACAAGGCCTCAGCTTCCCAGCTGATCCAAGAGTGGCGGCGGGTAAGGCAAAGAATCTTCTGCATCCCCGGATGCAAGGAGGACTCCGGAGGGATAAAAAGCGAAAGGTCCCAAAGATATTCTACGAGCTCTTCCTGTAGTCTCCGAGTCCCCAGCCAACATGTCTCTGCTCAGGAACATTCGCGGCCTCTTTTCTTCCTCCTTGCTTCTTGCCTCCGTCACCTTGCAAGCACTCGCATTTGATAATTCGAGGAACGACAATGTATGGGATATTAGATCCTGCTTCACGTACATATTACTGATCCATTATCTAGGTCGCTGTGTATGGATGGAAACCTTTCAATGTTTCTGCGGGCTGATGTTCCATGCTCTTTTTAGTTACTGGGGTCAAAACTCGTATGGGGCGACCCATGGTAGTGACACTGCCAACTGGCAGAAGACGCTCTCTACTTACTGCCAGGTTGGTTCTGCATCGGGTCGTACGCCCATTCAGAATGCCTCATTACCTTCAATAGGATGACGCAATTGATGCCATCCCGCTGGCTTTCTTGAATGTCTTCTTCTCCGTGGGAGGTTTGCCGGAAATCAACATGGCTAATGTATTGCTGCCACTCGTATAGTATGTTACAAGAACGCTAACCTATCTATAGATCTGCAGCAGCAACACCGGTGTTTTCTCAGGAACCAATCTAGCTAACTGCCAATTCCTCGCTGCGGACATCAAGGCGTGTCAAGCACGAGGGAAGATCGTCACCCTGAGCTTAGGAGGTGCCACCGGCGCTGCGACCTTCACCTCAGATTCTCAAGCTCAAGCCTTTGCGGACACTGTTTGGAATCTTTTCCTCGGCGGCTCGAGCTCTACCCGACCATTTGGTGACGCTGTTCTTGACGGTGTCGACCTTGATATTGAAGGAGGTGGAAGCACTGGTTACGCTGCCTTTGTCAACCGCATCCGCTCTCACGCATCTGGCGCAAGCAAGCGGTGAGTATTTCGTGCCTGTGTCTTAAAGTTTGATGCTGATAGGAAGTCTTGAAGGTATTATGTAACCGCTGCACCTCAATGCCCATTCCCCGACGCTTTCCTGGGTCCTGTACTCAACGCTGTTGGTTTCGACGCCGTCTATGTTCAATGTGAGTTATTCAACTTGCCAGTTATTGGAATACACAGGTACTTACTTGGTGGCAGTCTACAACAACTTCTGCGGGTAAGCCGAGTACTTCAGACTCCAGGACCCCTGTTACTAACCGAGAGTTCAAGTCTCACTAACTTCAACAACCCGAATGTAAGCGTCGGTGCTTGAAAGAAAAGTTCGTTCATTGACTTGGTTCAACAGGCGTGGAACTTCGCCACTTGGTACGCAATGCTTTAAAGGAACCCCTTAAGAACGCGTTGTCAATATCAGTTTAGGGACAACTGGGCTAAAACCCAGTCTCCGAATAAGAGCGTCAAAATCTACATTGGCGCCCCAGCATCGTCCACTGCCGCCGGATCCGGATTTGTTGACATCAATACGCTCAGCAATATCGCGCGGCAGACCCGTTCTCAGTTCTCTTCCTTCGGGGGTGTCATGCTCTGGGATGCTTCTCAGGCCGTTGGTAAGTAGACTACCTTCTCGTGGATGCCTTTATTCTGAATTCCCTACAGCTAATAACCGGTATGACCTGGCCATTAAGAATGCCCTCAGGAGTGGCGGAAGCGGTGGTACTACAACTGGACCGGGTACAACCACTACTAGACCTGGCACTACCACTTCAACCCCCAGCACCCCTACGCCCACAAGCGGTAGCTGTGCTGGTGTTGCCGCTTGGAGATCTGATATTGCCGTACGTAGTTACTCTATCTATGCCAATCCGATTTTTCCAACGACTTTTGTTAGTACCAAGGTGGCAGTCAGGTGACTTATAATGGCCATCTGTGGGTTGCTAAGTGGTGGTCACAAGCGGGTTCGTGCCATTCATACTTACTAGTTTTTCCAACTATGTTGACACAAAAAACCGACAGATACTCCCGGAGGTATGTTCTCCTTCGGATCGAAAGGTGGTTATCGCTCTCGTCTTACCACTTACCCTAGGTTCTGCTGGGGTTTGGACTGACCTGGGTCCTTGCGCCGGTCGTGTTGCAGCTTCCACGGCAGCTGTACAGTCGAACGCGGTGTCTAGCAAAGCAACGTCTGTTAAAGCCGTCTCCGCAACTCGGGCTACAGCCAGCGCTCGGGCTACATCAAGTTCTGCTAATATTGTCAACACTGAGTCGACTACAGCACCCAAACGTCCCCAGGAAAGTACCGCGAAGGGAGGGTCCAAGAATGTAACAGAAACGAGTGCGAGCGCAAAACTCGGCGCCCGCAAGTATTCACGATTCTTCAGATTCTAAACAAATGGCTATGTACGGTAGGAGTGTAAATTTATTTGTAACGAAGTTATTATGTATTGCGGTGGGAATGTAAATTTGATGAGTACGATCACATATCGCAGCTGTTGAATGTTGAACCTCGGCCACGTTGAGAACTGTGTTCCTCTTCATGCACCATTCTTGCTCCCCCAGCGTGCAGCAAACGCGTTGCCGGGCGCCATTTATTCCTTTCCCAGAGTCTAATTCTCGCCACAAGAATACAATCCCTCTATGAGTAAAAACGAAGTACAAACGCGTTCAGGTGCGGTGTTGGCTCCATGTCCTTGTGATAAATCGCATATATATTAATAGATCTCCCTTCCGCATTGCAGCTCAGTCGAACGTCTTCTCTCGTCTGCAAAGCTATTGGCCTTCAAGCCCATCCCCCTCGAAAACTGCATCCTCACCGAAACCTTCCCCCCAGAATGCGAGGCTTCAGCCGCGTTTCCTGAAGATCAAAATAGTCACTTGGAACATGCATGATTCCCTACCAAAGGCGAGTCAAGGTCCTCGTCCTCCTCAATCCCTCTTGTTCATGCGGAGTGTCTGTGTTAGGGTGACCTTGAGGAATTGCTGGGCAAAGTTCCTTCCTACATCCCTTCACCTCCGAACAGCCAGTTCCCTGTCTTCTCCAATGACGATGCCCACCCTTACCACCTCGTTGTCATGTAAGCAGAGCATCCAGAACTGTTATATTTGGAATCATATTCTGACTTCCGGAGTGTAGTGCAGGTCAAGAGTGTCCAACGCTGTCGGGTATGTTGTTGACTTCATGGAACTAGAAAAAATTACTGAAATACTTTGTCAGGAATACCTATGGGCTTGGGCGCCGGGTTTAAGTGGCACGACAGGGACAGGGACAAAGAGAAGGAAGGCGAAAAGATGAAAGATAAAGCCAAGGAGCCTCAGGGCGTTGAAAGGTCAAAGTCGCGGAGAGAGAAGAAGAAAGAGGAAGATATACTCCAGGAAAGTACTCACTCTGGTTGGACGACAATGTGTGAAGACTGGCTCTGTAACGGTGCAGGCTTCGAGCTCCGTAGTGGTTCTCCCACCGTTGCAGACGTCAGTGCTCCAAAACCCCTCGCGCGCAGGGCTACGTCCAAAGAACCCAGGAAGGGTCCATACCAGTTGCTGGTGAAGGAACGTCTGATGGGGATCTACGTGGCGATTTATATACACAGGGATGTACGGAATCTGGTGAAGGGTGCAGCCTTTGTTTTGCGGTGTCGAGAGCGATTGCTCACGGCGGCTTACAGGAACGTCCAAGTCCGCTGTTACGGCTGGTCTGATTGGCGGGCGTGTAGGCAACAAAGGCGGAGTCGGCATCAGCATTAACTTCGATGGAACCACCTTTTTATTCTTGAACGCCCACCTTGCAGGTATGCTAATCCCAAGTTGTGTTTACCTATCTGATTCTTCGTATTCTTAGCACACGGAAGCAGGGTGAATCATAGACTCGCCAATCTAGCGAAAATCAAGGCAGAGCTTGCGGTGGACTCTTATCTTGAATACGATGATCCTAGGATGATGGCTGAAGGTATGTTGATTGTCGGTGGTTCTTCAGGATACAATCTCACGTTGTCGGTATAGATCTCACTGACAGATTTGATTATACGTTCATTTTCGGTGACCTCAATTTCAGGTTGGATATCACACGACTGCACGCAGACTGGCTAATCTCTCAGAGGGGTGGGTTCCATCTTCAGTAAACAGGGAGCGTGGGACGATCTCTAACTTGTCGAACAGAATACGCGCAAGCTCTGCATTTTGACCAGTTAAAGAAACTCATGAAGGAGGGAAAGGCGTTTGTCGGATTTGAAGAAGGACCAATCAACTTTCCACCTACGTTCAAATACGACGTTTTGCGAACTCTCAAAAAACCCAAACGCAGCCCGTCCAAGCGTGGACAGAGTCCCCAAACCGACAGCCCAGCCTACACATCCCAAGATCAGCTGGCCCTTGAAGAGCGTGATGACGTTATTTCCATCGCGTCGACAGTATCCCGTTCAAGTTCATCGACCTCCGGCGATGAGCAAGTAGAAGCTGCAGTTACGGCTCTACCAGCTAAAGCGACTGATGTCGATTCGGGCCCTTCCAAAGTTATTTATAAAACTCGGAAGAGATGGCTGTCACTCCTTTCTACTCGATTGTCGCCTTATAGATCATCGAAACCGTCTCCTGAGGGTTCAGTCGTAAATACCGTTCGGAAGTCCATGGAAGAAACCCAGAGGCTCAACAAATCCAGAGCGCCAACCCCAGCACAACGGCATTCCCTGGATACCAGCCACGGCCGCGCCCTACAACTCCAACCTCCCGCCATTCTAATCAGCTCCACGACGTCAAGTTTGCACAGTGAAGAGCAACAAGCGGATCCAGATAAAGGCGTTTATGATTCTTCACATAAACAGAGAGTACCAAGTTGGTAAGTACGATAGATTTCGTGGAAAGTACCCAAACACTGATCACCTCCAAAGGTGTGACAGGATCCTCTGGAAGTCAACTGTACACCCACCTCTAGAGGAAGAACAGTTGACTGGCGACATGTCTAGCCGGTCGAAATCTAGTTTCGCGCAGCGCTTGGCCAAAGTCCTACGCCCAAGATCTTGGTCGTCTCCTCAGAATCCCATGCCACCGATGTTAAATACAGACAAGGAAGCTGCCACTCCAACCCTAGCAGCCGTTCAAACACCTCAGTCTATACCGTTTTCTGGTATAGTGCAACCGCCTGGCTCAACGACATTGAACCATAGTCGTTCTCACGAAAGCCTTCAATCCCAGTGGTCGAGTCGACCGGGCCGAGCAAAGCAAAGCCCGGGGAAACCCTTGAGACGCATCAACTCCGCGACTGCGACCGTCCCATCTGTGTATTCGCCACAGGGGAAGCCTACCCGCCGTGCCACGGATAGTCCTAATTCCAATTACAGGGGGCCTCCCTCGCGTGACAGTATCTGGAGATTTCTTCCCTCCTTCCTATCACCATCTCAATCTCCTGAGGCTTCCGCAGTAGATCTGGTCGAACAAGAACGTTCTAGACCTCGCAAAGGAGATGTTGTCTGCCTGGGCTACCATACTCTCGATGATAAGGGTATGCGACGGTTAGAGGGACGAAGTGACCATCGGCCTGTTATCGGTTCTTATGCTGTGTATTTTTGAGTATTTATTTAAGTTTCCCCTATATACATACCCTGATACCCATAGATTTCCAACACATTGGCTCAATCTGATACACCTATTTTCATGAATGTGATGACTTGTCATAACCTCACGACTGTTTAGCACCACTGGCGTATTCTGCGGAACAAGAGATCGATTGTATGGTTCCATGATACAAATGCAACATATCAAGCAGAGATAGTAACTTCGACTTCGACTCCGGGCTCCAAGCTGATGCTGGTCTGAACCGTCGCGTTAGTTATTACCGCATAGGCTTAAAAATTATAGCACTTACAATCTGCTTGACGACCTCGCTGGAGGCGTGCAAGTCGATCAAACGCTTGTGAACCTTGAGTTCATAGCGGTCCCAAGTCTTGGAACCCTCACCGCAAGGCTGCAGAAAATCATCAAAACGCGGCTTCTGGAAAGTGGACTCATGCTGCTTACAGTCTTACGGGTAGTGATCTTCAAGACCTTGGTGGGGAGGCGGACGGGACCCTTAACACGGAGCTGTTTGTCTTTGGCCCTGTTAATGAGATCGGTAGAGACTGGAATAAGGGAAAAGCTTTAGAAAGCGGCGGTAGAAGCAAAGATATCAGCACTAACACTTCTCCAAGTTCTTGACATTGCTGCTCGTGAGGGTGATCCGGATTTTGTGGATCTTTGCACTGGGCACGGGGGCACCAGTGGCATCGTATTCCTTTTCTCCCTTAGCGACGTAACTCATTGTATCTCCTTGAAATGAGTCAGAAGGTGACTTTGATTCCGTCAGTGATGGCGGATGCGCAGTGTAGCAGCAGGGCGCACCTAAGGCTTTGGTTGGTGTTTTGTGGATAGGAAGGAAAATTAGAGTTTGGCATTGATCACCTGACGGTATATCCCGAAACTCAGAATGATGGCCGTTCGGCACTCCTTTTAGGATGTGCGCATTAAGCAGTGACGTCCCTTGCAACATTTGCCCTGAGTCATCATGCAAGGCTTCAACAAGTGAGTTCGTCCGTGTGTCATTCTAGATATGAGCCCTCAACAGCTTCCAGATATTACCCTCCAGATTACGATCCCTCTCAAGGGAGTCTCAATAAAGTCAGAGGCGAGAACCGATTCTGCCTACCATAATGCACTTCTGACCGACTCATTTTCAGGCAAACATGCTCTCGGCGACAGAGCTCGTAAACTCGACCAGGGTATCCTTATAGTCCGGTTCGAACTACCATTCAACATCTGGTGGTATGTCGGTGTCCAAGTTGCTCAACTATTCACATGCCTAATTATGATTCACCAAGCGATGGGTGCAACAACCATATCGGAATGGGGGTTCGGTACAACGCAGAGAAGAAGAAGATAGGAAATTACTACTCGACGCCAATCTTCTCATTCCGATGTAAATGTCATCTCTGTGACAATTGGTTCGAGATCCAGACCGATCCAAAGGTACGCATCGTACTCGGGTTGGGGCCTTCAACCCCCAGTGACTGACGTTTGACTCAGAACACTCGGTATGTTGTCACCTCTGGCGCTCGCCAAAAAGACGAAGAATGGAACCCAGAAGAACACGGCGGCTTCGCAATCCATGGTAAGCTTTCTCCACTCCCTTCTCCGCGTGCTGTGGCCCGAGCTCACCTTGCCGTATAGACACGGAAAAGAAAGAAGCACCAGACGATCCCCTCGCAGCACTTGAAAAGACGTCTGAAGCGCAAACGAATCTCACCAAAGTACAAATACCCCGACTCGAGGCACTACAATCCGTATCCGAGCATTACAACGCTGATCCCTATACCCTCTCCGTCAAAGCACGGAAAAAGTTCCGTGAGGAAAAGAAGGTTGAACAGCAGAAGCGCAAGGCCGATGAGGAGATTCGAGGTCGTTACGGTCTACCTGCATCGCTCAGTCTCCTCGAAGACGACGAAAATGCAAAGGAAGAGGCCAAGTCGGCGTGGGAGGAAGCGAAGCAAGAGTTCCGATCCCGAGAGAATGGTAAACGACAAAGAGTGGGTGGTGTGGATGTCCCGCCAACCTTGAGCCGAGCTGCGGCTGGTTCCTCGTCGAGTTCCAAAACCTCCTTAGATTCCCTTCGCGCACGCATCCTTGAAAACACTGCCAAGAAAACAGGTTCACTCGCCCAGTCTCGTTTATCATCCTCACTCAAACCTGTCTTCTCCACTCGCAAAGTCTAATCATTGTCACCACATATGTCGTTCACTTGCTTTCCAAACTACGCCCATGTATTTATAGTTACTCGGAGTCTGTACCATAATATCACATCCATTCCTTGCGTTCGCCACTGTTGCCGTTGCTGGTGTATATTTGATTCAGCAAGAAATCGATAGCAAGAACAACAAATAAGAATACACAACACAGGAAGTAGAAACAAGCCGCTAGTAGTAAAACAAGGTGGATGTATCAAGCTCCGAAAGAGACAAGAGAAAGAGAGATAGTAACCATCAAATAAGATAAACCAGAGATGGATGTAAAAAGATTAGGAAGGGTGACGGTAAAACATAGTATGGAACAGAGAGGAAGGTCAGGAAGGAGAAGAAAACAACGGAAGGGGAAATAGGGAATGTAGCGTAGAAATTTATACACGGATTATGAAGTGAAGATTGCCCAAGGTTGATCCAGAGTTGGCATGGCACTATCCCATTTCCAATCAGTGTTCTGGTAGAAAGCCGACTCCCCACCGTCAATCTCCTTCCATAAGCCAATATGCGTGAGATCAACCGACTCCTCATTTTTAACCTCATTAACCGTCGGCGCAGCTCCCCCCTCAGCAGTCGACTCATTGCCCGAATTGGATCCAGGACTCGTGTTAGTCGTTGAAGACGTAGAGACGAGCTCAGGCGTCTTCGAGTCATCATCCTCCCCACCGAGTGAAAAGTCAAAGTATTGCTCGATCTCGTCCTTCATGGCTGGGATCGGCGGCGGATCGAGCGGCGTGACAAACGAGTTGAGATCGTCAGTGTTTCCGAGTACCTGAGTGCAGCCTTTCAACAACATGGAAAGTTCTGCAAAGTCGGGCTCCTGTTGCGAATCTCCTCCCGCTGACTTGAAGAGCTCTGTCATCTGTGCAAAGAAATTACTTGTGTCTTCCTCCGTTTTGACGTTTTCCACCATCGCTTTCCTCTGTTGCAATTCCTCTGACGGAGGTCCTTCCCACTCCACCTTGGCGCGCTTGGGCGGCGAAGGCTGATCTGTGACCGCACTAGATCCTCCGGCAGGACTAGGCGCAACGTTGCCACTTCCGGTATCCTCTTCACGTGCTCGCTTCATGCTACCGTTCGTACTCGTCGAGGTTTGAGGCTGCAAGTGCTCGGCAGCTTGAGTAGGAGGGTTCGGTGGGTTCGGAAGTGTGGAGGGAGTCGGTGCGGTCGACATCTTGCGCTTGACTGGGGGTTGCTTCGGCTTCGCGGGCGCCTTACCCTTAGGTGACTTGGGCGCTGATGGTGAAGCCGCGGCCGTCGTTGGCGTGGGCGCATTTGTAGGTGCTGGAGTCGAAGCTGAAACCGCTGCAGCGGGCGAAGGCGCGGTGTTCGAAGGCGTGGGAGCATTCGGAACCTTGGGGGGTCTTTTGGGGGGTGGAGCTTGAAGGTTAATGGCTCGGTTGGGCTGGACGTGAGAGGGAGATGGAGCTTGCGGTTGCTGCGGCTGTTGGATAGAGAGACTTTGTTGAGGAGGTACAGGCATCGATTGTGGTTGCTGCTGCTGAAGGGGGGGTGGTTGCTGCTGCTGCGCGGGTTGCTGGCGAGGAGATTGATGAAGCATACTGGGTCCTGGAGGCGACTGCGCCGACCCGTTCATATTATTGGGCATAGGCATGGCAGATGGCGGGTGTTGTGGATGAGGAATGGTGGCGGGATGTGTCGCAGGCTGCTGATGAGACGGCTGGCCTGGGACCTGCGGTGGTGGCGGATGCGGAGGCTGGGCTCCAGGTTGTTGACCGACTGCCTGCATTCGCTGCATTTGTTGCCTCTGTATGAGTTGTTGTTGCTGATGAGAGAATGCCTCCAAAATCTTATGCAACTCGGCGGTCATACTCCGTAAACTCTCCAAACTCAGCACGTAGCGCGGTTGGCCGTTTGACATCAACTGCCTCTGAGTCGCTATTACGCTCAACTAGGAACTAGAGTTGAACAAATGTCATATAAAAGAGCCAATAGGGACGTACGATAGTAATTGCTCTCCCTGTGCACTGAGGCAGGAGCAAATAAAGCATATGCAACTTCTCATTCAAATCGTGACACTGACGATGCGTGTTTCCAAGGAGCTGATTGAACTCGGCTTGTTGTTCATATGGTACATCAATGTTTGTTTGAACAAGCCGAGCAAGCGTAGGGCCTGCGAGAAGACATCAGCAACGCGAGTAAACGCAGAAGAGAAGGCGGAAGAGACTTACCCTTCTTGAACTCCTCCTTCATTCGGTTGATTGCATCGAGAGCATTTTTCGCGGCCTCAGGACCGCGGGGGATCATAGGCATCGACTGGAAGCGATTATCCATACTGACACCCATCATTTGCTGCTGCTTGAGCATCTGCTGCCGCAACATCGCCGCACCTTGCTGGCCAGGATCGTTCATGATGGTGCCCTGGTTTGGAGGCTGCATCCCGTTAGCATCAACAGGCATACCAGCCATTGCAGGCGCATTCCTAACATTCATGCGCACCTGCTGCTGAAATCGTTTTTGCTCCATAGCCGTCCTCTGTAGCTGCGGTCGATATTGCTCTACGAGGGCAATGATGTGTTCAGGAACACCCCGTTGACGAAGGTCTGCGGCAGGCACGTTCGCATACTGCATCAACACAGGGGTCATCCGCGCCAGCTGACCGTTTGCGTTGAATCCAGTGCCGTTCTGCAAAGTATTGCCGACACCGCCGGGACCCGGATGGTTCATGTTGCCTTGTTGCATGCTGGGATTTCCAACCCTCATCTGCGAGTTACTCAAGAGCCAAGTACGAACATAGACCTGTTCGAGCTCCAAGAGGTACTCCCGATAGACATGGGCAAGGTGTTGTGCAACCACGGGGCCAGATTTGGGAGGTTCGCGATCTGATCCAGGGAAGTTGACGAAACCCATCCTGCCCCCAATAACATTCCAAGACTCGCTCTCAGTCACCTGAAAATGGAACCGAGTCAGAAGCAGCCGGATGCAGGTATGGAGGGACACACCTTCTGAAAACCACCTTCACTAATGACGAGCGCATGAAGATGAGCAAGATCAATTTGTTGATCATTGTGGCTCAACAAGTTCGGGTCAATCTTGACGTTCTTCTTTTGCAAAAAGCTTGGGAGCATGGCGTCGAGTTTGGCCTTCTCAAGCGGAGGAGGGTATCCAATGCCATTGAGAGATCTTGGCTGCATTGCCGCCGTCCCTGCGGCCCCAGCAGGATTAGCATTCACGCCAAACCCGTTCATGGGAAAGGGAGGCTTGTTCCCCATGTTGGCTGGAACGTTCATTTGACCTGGGAAAGGACTGCCTAACTGTTGAGGCGGCTGAATGCCCTGGGGGTTCGGCGTTGGACCTGGCCTCGGTACGCCGGCGGGCGCCATGAGGTGGTTGCTGCCAGGAGGTTGCAAGGATGGGTTCGGTTGAATGCCGTTTGACGCCTGTTGATGGATGGATTGAGGATGTTGTGGAACATTCTGAGGATGGGGGTTCCCGCGACCCATCGCCCCGTTGTTATCAAAGACCTGAGATGGAACATTCTGTGGACCCCAAGATGACTGACCATGACCGCCATTGGGACCAAGACGGGGCATGCCACCCGCCCTGTTTTACGAGCAAAGATAAAATCAATAAGCGACAGGAGTAAAGGGGGGGAAGCGACGTACATTCCACCGTTTTGCATCGCGATCTGCTGTGATAACCTCGCCATGAGGTCCTGTTTTGCCTTGATATCAGCCTGGAGACTCCGCGCTTTCTGAGTGACTTCTGGTGGTGTAGGCCCGACATGCATTTGGCTAGAGAGAGCGCGCAGCTCAGCTTCGCTGTTCATGAGACCTTGGCGAAGAACTTTGAGCCGCTCAGCAATATCTTGAGGGTTCATCGGCGGCCGGCGAAGGGGCAATCCCTGGACACCAGGATGATGAACGCCAGCGATGGAGTGCTGCTGAGGACCTTGCATGGAGCCCTGGATTTGCGAGGCGAGGTTGGAAGGATGGGAGGGGGAAGGGCGCCTGATGGCGTCATTGGGAAGCGCGGGAGAAGTGAAGATATCAGAAGGATTCGAGTGATTAATGCCCGGGTGTTGGAGTTGCTGCTGAGACTGCTGCTGGTCGCGCTGCTGCTGAACTTGTTGAATTTGTTGGTTCTGCTGATTCAGCTTTGCCGCGTTGAAAAGGACACCGTTCCCGGGCTGCTGCGCGAGCATGAGTTCGAGCTGTCTGTTCATCGGGCCCGAGTTTTGCATGCCTAGGAGGCCAGGATTACGTTGCGGGATAGAAGCCGCATTAATGCCAGGGTTCTGGTTGGACATGGGACCCATGTTGGGAAAGCCAGTAGCGGGCATGTGAGAGGGTGGAGAATGATTGTTGGAGGGGTCGGGGAAAGGCTGTTGCTGATTGGATGCAAGAGGGTTCATTGCGCCGGCGGCAGTCATCTGGGGTGGCGACATCCCCATCCCAAACTGGGGCTGAGGCTGAGACTGCTGGCTCATCTGCTGGTTCTGCGCGCTGAGGCGGGCTCTAAAGAGGTCCTGAATCTGCTGACGGAAAGGAAGAAAAATATCAGCACGGGCCAATAAACGGGCGGCGGAATCAACACCCGCGAGGTTGAACAGGGTAATGGGAGAGCAGAGGCAGAAGGAGCAAGACGCGGGGAGTCAAGAGAGCGATTATGGAGAGGAAGAGGGAATGCTGACATGAGAAGAGGAAGAGGGGGTCTAGCGAGGAACAAGCTCCCACGGATGGAAGGACATGACCGCGGGGTAGACGCGGAGAGAGGTGTGATGGAAGGAGAGAGAGGGGGGGGGTGCGCAGGGGGGTGATTGGGCAAGAAGAGAAGAAGCTCACCTGCGGAGTCTGCTGCTGGGCTGGCTGGTTAATATCCATGCCACTGCGAGGTCTGTACTGCATCTGCTGCTGCCACATCCGGTTTTGGTCTGGATAAGCGGCGTGTTGTTCGGACTGTTGTTGGAGCTGCTGATGTTGGGACTGTGAGTGTTGCTGCTGCTGCTGCTGTTGCTGTTGTTGCTGAAGCAGAGACGGATTATTAAAGTTGGGGATCATTGGGGGGTATTGGGGAAAGCGATCGGACATTATCCGTGTCGCGAGGGGCGGTTATGATGGGAGGGGGGGTCTCGAGAAGAGCTTCTGGGACCGCACAGGGCGGCTGAGCGCAGAAGGATTTTTGGGAAGTTGGGCTCGGCAAGGGGAGGGGGTGGAGGGCGAGGGAGGGAGGAGGGGACAGTGAGGGGAGAGGTGTGGTGGTGGGAGCGAAACGAGGACAGGTAGGGCTGTGGCTGACAAGATTCCAATGTTTGCCAAAGTTGACATCAACTCCGATGAATTTACAAAACACAACAAACCACAATCTGCACTCTATATCCAATATCCTTGTCCTCCCTCTCCTTGTTCACCCCATCGTTTTCCGTTGTCGTCGCACAGACCACCTAGCGGACATACCATCTCACTGTACCCTCACGCTCCCACCCCCTGACCCCTAGTCCCGCCCGCGCTATCTACCCCCTGTACAGACATACTAGACCCGTAGATACCTGTAGTAGAGCAACCATGACCATTTTGACGGCCAGGCTCCTCCTTCTGCAGTCCCACCATACCTATCACCCAACTAGGCAAGTCGGATATCCACCGCTACTACTACCGCGGAACACGGCCCAACTCGTCTCCTTTCCTTAACAATCCGCTGCCTGTCCGTTAGCCGCTCGCAGCACCGTCCAGACTCCCTCTGCTCCCTTGTAAGACTCCAGTCTCACCACAACCTATTCTCCTAATACCAGCCAAAACTCGTGTCCATGGTCCGCCGACCAACAATGTCACGCGCCCAGCTCCATCACCGGACGCCGGCCCTTTGCTTCTCCTTCCTCCTTTGGCTTCTCCTATTCCCGTTCTTTCCAGTTTTCTTCCTTCACCGGCCTGCCTTTCTCACCTTACCCGCTCGCTAGCTCACTCTCTTGTTGTTGACGCTCCCAAGGATTCACTGTAGTACACCGGCCTCGACCACCAACCAATTCCGTTTTTCCGGTCTATAAACCATCTCTAACATCAACTCATCAATATCCGATCCGTCACTCGGAATGTATCATCTGTGTCACTCTGACATCTGGGTACGACCGAACCAAGATTTCTTGTCACCAAGCATGCTGGCTTTCTCGTGTAAATTACGGCCACCTAGAACCCAAAATAACTATCTCATGGAATAGTTGTAAACAGCTTTTAGCCAGTACAATAATTTAGTCACCCGCTCCGTCTCCGATTTTCCAGGAGGCTTCGACCTCGCGGAGCCCAGCCATGAGTTCAACCATCTCGGAAACTTCCAGTAACCCTTTACCCCGCATCCATTCATACATACCATCCCCACCCCCCCCCCCCCCCCAGCTTTTCTCCCACAACCACATTGCGACCGCAGCAAACCCCCGGCGCCGCTCGGTCTATGTTGCCAAACGTCTGACCCTCCCTCGGGTTCTATATTTAGCATCCTGTCGCTGATCGCGCTCGAGCCACCCCCGTAGCTTAGGACACCGCACCGATGGTCATACCGTGACCTTCATCTAAATCTGTCTATCGGTCTGTGGCGTTGCGTAGAAACTACTCAACTAATCCATTGGATGATCATTTAAAGGACATCTGGGTCTCTCTCAATCCGACTTGATACCTAATAAGGGTCATTGGGAACTCCCAGGAGCTTGCACGAAAATACACCACAGTGCTACCACTACGTACCAGTCTTTCTACTGCCTAGGCCGCATGTACATAGCAGGCAATAGTGTACCCATGAATATTTGCCAGACGACCCAAACACTCCAAGTCACCAATCTCACCATACTATTGCTCCACTGCCCGTCCATACATCCCGCGATAGACGCTCATCAGATAATCCCAAATACTGATAAATATCTCGGTAACCCAGCATGGATCCTCGCTACTCGGACTCATCGCCAATATGCATATCAGCGTTCCTCTGTTCTCCGGTCCTCTCTTCCAGCTCCGCGTCCCTACAAACACGGCGTGGCCGGATTACTAATCCCAAGTAAGTAGTAAGTAGCGGCAAAAGATTCTACCTTATTTGTGTTTAATGACCATCCGCCAAGCCTGAGGTTGATGGTCTCGTCACCTGCTCCCATCTCATTCGCCTAACACCCTCAACATTAGGCGTCATGACAGCATGGCCAGTTGTTCCAATCCAGTATTCCATGTTCATATGACCTCCAAACCACAAAACGCCTTGCACATGTGCAAAGATCCAATCCTCCACGCACGCATCCATCCGAAGACATGCGTATCAAGTTCGATCAAGCAGCCTACTCAAATAGTCATAATCGCTTCCTCCTTCCGAATCGAACGACGATCGTACCGATCTGTCGCTAAATGGTACATGGGACCGGTCCACCATCAACTCGAGAAGTTCCTGCGCCTGGTCCATCGGAGGGACCTAGTCCAGACTTTAGATCCTAGTCTCCTAACATTTCGGAACCAGCTCTCCAGCCCCAGGTACGGAAAAATGCGAAAATGCGTCCATGCACATAGCAACCTCAAGTCGTAGACCGCCGGACTCAGTCCAAGCGCTCATTCTCGCCACGCACCTCACTGCTTATTATACCAACCCTACTATGCCGGGTAACCCGAGCAGTCGGTCCTCCCATCCTCTCCTCCCACTCCACAATGTCTGTACATATCGGTATTCAAATTTAGGTCATGTGAATTGCACAAGGCACTATGCTTGAAGGTGTCCAACTTCCCGGCATCTAGTCTCTAGGACAGTCTGGGCAGGCACCACGGCCACCAGAAACAAGAAGTCGTTACTAGTCATAAATATCATCCTGGTTGACTTTGTCTTCGTTTCGATGGTTCACCTTTCCCATCCATATTACTATCTAGATGTACAGCGTCCGCGCTCCCAAAACACCAAGGTCCGGGGGCATCCGTCCCCTTTCCAGAGACGGCCCTCGTCTCCGTGCCCTTGGTCCATCACGTGTACTAGCATTGCAAAACAGACGCGATATCACCGCCTGAGACCTATGGCTGATGAAAAGAGATACTTACTTTATGGGACCCCGGATTATCCCTTATAGGTATTACATCCCAAACTTCAGGACTTTGGAGTTTTCCGTCCGTCCCTGATTTGGGGTTTCTTGTCCGGAATCATCTGGCCTCCGGCCTTTTTTCCCAGAATGCACTCGCATCTTAGTACATCTTGTTGGACCCGCCCGCAGAAAGCAAGAAAAAACTAAAGAAAAACAAGAAACATTCCTAATGAACTTTACGACATATCGTAGGTCTTCCGAGTGAGTACAAAGGTTGTATCAACAATGACCTGCCTCCTAGTCAGTGGCTTCTTTGACCACTCCCCAACTGCACGCCTGATGTTCCTTAGATGACCCTGTAAAACGGCAAAAATAGCAGCCAAGTCTCGCATACAGTATTGAGAGAATTTCCGGTTGTCGTGCCAATACTATTCAGGTGCGACCCCCAGAACAAAAGAAATCCTGCAGAAGAAACGCAAAATAGGAAAGATTAAAGATGTTTGTAGCTGTCATGATAGATGAGAATTGCGAGCCACATGTGTGCTAGCAAACGGTGTTGATGACTACTTGTGTTTTGATGATTTTTGTTTTTCACTTCTTTTTGACACTAAGAACTCCTAATCCCTCGTAACGTTCCCTAAAGAGGTCAAAATATCATATATGTTAAAAGGGGGGTTGAATATCGCGTCTAGTGACCAGTAAAAAGTCCCCTCGATGGCGCGACCACTGCACCATGGATTCAATATAGGAGGGATCCGGCCTTCGTCCAAGCGCCGACCTACGTCGCACTTTTTCGCCCCGGTCGTCACGCGGGGAACCCGGACGCTGTCCGTCGGGGGGTGTAACATCTATAGGGATAATCCGGGGTCCTTACTTGAGGCCTGTGAGGAGTCAGAAAGGCAACACAGGGGATTACCAAAACTAGCACCCTCGAGCTAGAAATAGACGATGACGACGATAGCCGATGACCGATAGCTCCAGAGTGGCGTGATATTGGGTACGGAGGCTCGAGTACAACTGCGCCGCATAGATGCTGAGATGAGAATCAAAGCTCAAGTGCCTACACCTAGGCGTGTTTTTCTTTGCAAGCAAGAATAAATTAGCAACGACGTACAGAGGCTCGACATAGGAAGTCACTTGTAGAGACAGGTCGTGAGGGGGTCGTGAGCAAAGAGACACCGTAAGGCAGACAGGTAACCATTGGGAGAACGAGGACGGAGGAGCAAGGGCAGAGGGCAAAATAAAGAGAGATCTGCGTTCATGATGCAAGCGGGAACAAAAGATGAATGAAGCGAATGGGAAATAGATGTTGCCACATAGAAAACAAGTACACAAGTTATCAGTGTAACGGTGCAATATGATGGACGTATGGATACAATAATGGGAGGAAAGCCAGGAAATTAAGAAAATCAAGAACACCAAAGGCATCTAGAATCATCTACTTCCGCCAGCAACAGGTGCAGGCGCGGCGGCAGGAATGAGGTTGATAACAGACTCGGCGCTGTCAATGTCTACAAGCTTCCGACTGTCATTGTTCTGATCCTTGTCCGGTATCGAAGGGCCGGCTTCGAGAATAATATCCTCATCTTCATCGTCAATGTCCTCATAGAAGCTCTCCAAATCGTCCTCTCGTCTTAGCAGTAGCCGCTCTCCCGGTTTCTTCACCAGCCCAGCGCCTGGCGGGCCTACAGCCAAAATCCTATCTTCATCCGAGTCCGCATAAACACTTCCAGATTCCGCGATCACTCCCGCTTCCTCTTCGACGTCCTGGATTTTGCTCCGAAACCAATAGCGTAATCCGACAGGAATCATTACACCTATAGCAACAGCAGCGAGTCCGAAAAAGTTTCGCCAACTAATTAAATGGAAGTCGTCCGCGCTGGTCATGCCGTCAAGTCCACTACCAATCGTCGTGTGTATCACTGTAACACCGAGAATGCCGAGCGCCGTGCTGATCCAGAAAGGAACAATCCCGATGCCGACGTGAGGGCAGACAACGTTGACCACCCAGTGCGGTGGCAGTGGCGCAATGCGGAGAACGATGAGGAAAGAGATCACGTTTTCCTTGTTCGCTCGTATCTTGTCCCCCCACCTGTCAAGAACGGCTTTCCACTTTGGGAGCGTGAGGAGTGCAGGACCAAGGGCTGCGGAAATGAGATAGCAGAGCGTAGCACCCGTTGCGACACAGCAACATGCGAGTGGAAGCGCTCGTGCAACGCCCCAAACGGCACCACCGAGAATGGATAGGTACATTGACCCGGGTAACGAGAAGGCCTGCAGGCTGTTTGGCGCCACGGAATAGAGTCAGCGTTGAAGAGCAAAAACGAAGGATAAAATGAGACGAACAAGAGGTAGGTAGTGACATAACAGACGAAGATGCGATAGGGGTAGATGTCGCGGTACTTCTTGAGCAAGCCATTCAGGTCTTGGAGTTGAGCAAAGGACTTTGGTATCCGCAGCAGAGGACGGTCCGCTCTGATCAGAGTATCAACAGGGCTACACAATAGTGGTTGGGTGGAGGTGGACTCACTCGTCCAGTGTTGGCAACGCCAACCATAGGGTGCCTCCTAGCAAGATCGTGCTGACAAGAAAGACGCAGGCCATTTTTATTGTGGCATTGAGGATGATTTTGCGAGAGGAGGATTGTGAGGGAGCGAATGGGGTGGCACCATAAGAGGCTGCCCCAGGTTCCAAGAGAGGAGATGTGTCCGAGCGCCTGGCTGAGGCGTCGTCATCTGCTACTGTGTGAAGAGTATACATAGAGTCGTTGCTGTGCTGGGTGGGGCACTGGGGGTCTATGAGTGGAAGGGGAGGAGGCATGAGTGGGATGTTCAGAGTAGGACGATTCCAGGACCTTGCGATGAGCAGACGGCCGGCAAGGAGCCGGTGTCGCAAATAACTTCATATATCAATAATCAAGGATGACAAACTGATTTTATTAGTAATTTATTACACCTAGAATAGGGTTGAGCCAAATACGGCCAAACTTGTTAGACCAAGTGATTGCTGGGTGGATGGTTGCTCGCCGTCCACAGCGTTGAGCAGTCTCTAGCGATCCCTACCTACGTGTGTATACTTGGCAGTGATACGGCCCCAGGATGCTCCCAGGTTCCCTCGGTGGTCAGAACGGTGCCCCGCCCCCGTCATCGCTGCAATCGGCCTTACAGATGGACCCTAACCAGCACCTTCAGTTGCAACAAGGCGTTCCTCCCCCTCAGGGACCAATGTCTCCGGGCGCAAATGCACCAAAAAGGAGACGCAAACCCGACGACGAGGGCGGAGGAGCAGCAGAGCCGCGTCGACTGCGTCGGTCGCATGAAGCATGTGCGAGATGCAGGAGCAAGAAAATCAAGGCAAGTCCCGTCGGTCTCCCCCGGCGGCAACTTCCATCCTTACCCGTCGCTTCCGCTCATCCCATGTCCTCTTCATCGTACAGTGCGACTCAAAACATCCAAGGTGTACTGCCTGCGCAACAGCTGGCACAGTATGCAACCAAGAAGACAGGCATCGCCAAATACTCACCCCCCGCGGTCTCACCATGCGCATGGAACAGATGCTCGCCCAGTGCGAGGCTCTTCTCAAGCATTTCATCCAGGACTTCGACATAAACCGCCTTGAAGAATTCCTTGCACGCCAGGGTATTGATCCAAACAGCATCACCGCGGCCAACTTATCAGCCGACTTCCAAATCCAGGAGAACGCCGCCAGGCCTTTCCAGATGGATCATGCTTCCCCTCCAAACCAGCAGCCCTCTCCCAAGGCCTACCCAATGTATCCCGGACCGCCGATGTTGCCTCCTTATCCTCATCATATGATGCATTATCCTGGTCCCTATCCGCCGCCTTTGCATCCTCACATGCAAGGTCCTCCCGGTCTCTATACACCTTTTCCTCCAGGTCCCTATGGGCCCCCACCACCAGGCCATCCAGGCCCCCCTCCTCCCCAACCAGCTCCAGGTCCCCCGCCAGCGCCACCCGCTCAATCCCAACCTCAGCCTCAGCCTCAATCCCAGCCTCAGCCTCAGCCTCAGCCCCAGCCCCAGCCCCAACCTCAACCTCAACCTTCAATCCAACACCGTTTGTCGATCGCCAAAGGAACCGATCCCAATGGCAACGACATGTCCAACACCGAGGCTCTTGCGAAAAACTTTGGTGTTCCTCCCACCTTTGTCGGAGACTTTACTGGCGCTACCGACAAAGAAGATCTCGCTGTTGGTTACAACGGCCTCACGTCTGGCCGGGATCGCACCTTCCACGAGACCATGAAACCCCGTAACACAGCTTATTGGATCGCTGTGTCACTTCCGCGCAACGGTTCGGTTCCAAATACCCTGGCTTTGGCCTCTCAAAATCAAAACGGCACCGCCAGTTCTACCATCACGGTCTGGCTTCCAAAGGACAAGAACATGTTTAACAAAATCGTTGATGTCTACTTCACTCGTCTTAACATTCACCGACCTGTCTTCATGCGCAAAGAATTCGACAAAATTGTCAGCGATATGTACGGGCAGACTACTGCCATCCATGATCCTGGCCACATCTGTAGCGTCTATCTCATCCTTGCCCTCGGTACCCTTAGTGAACTGAACCACCGCGCCGCTGATGCCGACATTGAAAACAAGACGGACTCTAAGAACATCAGCTCCGTAGCCAAAGATCTCATGCCAGCTGACTGGCCCGAGCATGATGAATTCTTTGAGCGTGCACTTTCAGTCAAGCCAGACTTGAGGGTGTCTATTTCGAGTCTGCAGGCATTGATTCTTCTTCATTGGTACCTGTATACTGAGGTACGTAAAATGTTTTTCCTCTCCTAGACCTGAGCTGATTTGCACCTCAGCGACAAGGGCGAACTCTGTGGCGTCTCGTCGGAAGTCTGGTGCGACTCTCGATCGAGCTGGGCCTACATCATGACCCATCTACCCAATACGTTCCTTCGCCCCAAGGCCCTCACTTGCCTATGGTTCCTCTGTTCACCGAGGAGGAGCGTCAACTTCGTATTCGTCTCTGGGGCATCGTCCTTGTCCACGACCGAGGGACATCTATTCTCCTTGGGCGTCCCCTCGCTATCGCTCCTTCCGATTCCAACACCCCCCGCCCTTCTCGATCCAAAAGCAATCGTCACGATGACTTCTCGGAACACTTTGAACTGTCACATCCTGTAGCATCTATTCAAGCTGATGTGATCAATAGTCTCTACACGCCAAAGAGACAGGCTGGTGACACTGTCATGCGCAACGCTACCAGAATCATTAAGAGCATGGTGGAATTCCGGAGAGGCCTGCCAGAGAGGTACAAATACTACTTCAACGGGACGAAAGATTGGCCACTCGATAAGAAGAGTAAACTGGTGCAAGGAATTACGGAGGACGAAGGCCTCACTCTTCTCAAACTCGGCATCGCGAGGATTCTCCTTCTTCGCGCGCTATTCAGTTCCAAAGAGCTTAGTTATCCCAGCCGACATCAGGCTCTTGTTGATGGTAAGCGGATCAATCCCTTTCCAAAAAGGAAACATGCTGACGTACTGTTTCTTTAGCTATCATCACCTCGCACAACGTCATCGTCATTCATAACAAACTAATTCGTTTTCCCGACGTCGCGTTCTTCACCTCTCCCATTCCCCTTCACATTGCTGCTATGGTCATTCTCTATGGCCATATGTCCCGCTGCGAGGTTTTACCACTCCAGACAGCGCTCGAAGATCTTTGGATGGCACTAGACATGATTCCGCGTTTCCGATGGAGATGGGAACGTAAAGATGCTGCGGGGGGACATCCTCTCATCGCACGTCTTGTCGAACATGTCATGAATGTTGACTTGCATACTATTGGACCCTGTTCTCATCCCGTCCTTATTTGCGAACCCGAGTGGGATGAAGAGGGACCAGCATCTCCACGCACCAAATCCTCGCAGACAACACCCACCATCTCTACTGCAACCTACGGCCAAACTGGCCCCATGAGCTATGGCACCGTCGTTCGCTCTATGAATGGTGGACCCTCGATGAATAATGTCGGACATAACGGTGCCGGTACTAATACCCCGCCCGACAAGAGACTCGTAGACATGCCTCCTGGGCTCTTCTATCCCTTCTACCCCGAAGCCCCTGTCTCACATGAAGTACTTCAAAGCAACGGCTCCTCGGCTCAGCAAACACAAGATGGTCAAACTCACCAGAGCCGTGATTACAGCCACCTCTTGGCCGCCGCCGCTGCAGCCCAAGATGGATCATATGAACCTGGCCAAAACGCGTTCATGTCTGAGGAGAGAACGCCACCTCCTTCTCAACCACACGGAAATGTATGGATTCAACAAGTTAGCTACTTTCAAAATGCCACCGGTTAAGTTTTGCTAACTTGGGTTCTCCGTCACAGGGTCAGCCGCCGAGACAAGGAATGCAGCAGTTTTCCGTTCACCCTCAATCTCAATGAAGACGGCCAAGTGACGCCTAGACTTGTACATGTATATCTCACTGCCATCCATTCCTCTGTGTTTCTTCTAATCCTTACTATGCTGCTTCGTTACCTATTGTCTCTTTGCCCGTTCTCTCCTGCGCTCGTCTTTGTATTGTGCTCTATCGGTTTTTTAATGACATTACCTTTTCACTCGTTGTATTATCACTTCTTTTCTGTCTTCCCGATATTTAACGTTTTGAGATCCTTTGCCTACCTTAACTTTGACTTGGTTTTGAGACCGTTCCCTGCTCGTGCATTTGTTATAAAACCAAATGCTCAATTGCTTCTGCCTCAGGCATTTACATTTCGGCTATAAATACCCGTCCGCTAACCGAAAGGTTCGTCCCGGTTTGCTGATATTATTATTCAAATCTCTATACGAAAGCCTCCTCGCTATGTCTTCTCTTGTTTACATGTAATATGACACCCTATGCCAGGTTTCGCGACCGCAGCAACGCTTGGTGCTCGTTTATATGCGTTCAAGTTCTCCATGCAAATTGCGCAAGTGCATTTTACGTGTAATACTCACGACCGGGAAAAGGCAAAGGTTTCTGCGGGTGAAAACCAACGAGGAAAGGAGGCGAAAGAGCCAGAGTGAGGTCCAGCAGACCTTCGTATCTGAAATGAAGGACGGTGGTTAGGTCCATCGAGGATATAGTGCCTCTCGGTTGGCAACCTGTTGGATGTTGGATCAGGTGTAGGTCTGAGGCGCTTACGACGTCAAGGACCGCCTTCCGAGCCCATACCTCTCCTTCGCCTAGACGTAGGCTAGGAGAAGGCTTCTTTTCCACGTTTTCCCGGTTCTTGGAAGTCGTCGATTTAGTCTGAGCGCCACGGATTAATGCCTGAAGCCTGAACAACAACATCAGCACCATTGCGAGTAGATGCACCTGGTTTGGAGTTCATCCCCCAAATTCGCCGCGGAAAGGTCGGATGATGCAGGCTGCAAGTTGGTCTGATGAATTATATCTGACACGTACACTACGTTCTTCACCTCGCGTATACGTTTGCCACAAAAAAAAACATGTTCTCCTCCGAGAAGCCGCGGCTTCCCTCGTACTTTTGCCGACTACCTTTCCACAAAGGCAATACCTAATCACAGTCAGTGGTGACCGGGATGACTATTGACCAAGCGGCGAACCTCCGGGAAATCCACTTTGTTCCTTTTCCCGTCCCCGAGGCGAATATTGCACTTGCCTTGCAGTGATATCCATTACTGTCTCCTGTGGTTTGGTCTGCTCCACGCAAGTGTAAACGATCGTCCTGACGGATCCCTGGTACGGCTCCAGGGAGATCAGAGAAGCTCTGCTCTGTTTGGGTCGTTTGCTTCATACCGCGAAGATGCCTGGAAGGCAGAATGGCCGGATAGTACTTTGGTAGAACGGTGTCCCGTAGCATAGAGGGTAAAACCTGATTGAGCGAAGGCTCTTACGCCTTGGAACGAGCACCCTGCATGCCTCGGTCTGAAGCTGAGAGTGGGATAACAGTTTGTAGTTTTCTCCACCGGCTCTCTGGGTATACGCCAGCGTAGGAGTGTGTGCGGCAGCAAGAGGCTTGCTTGAGCCTTGGTGAACATGCGTTAACTCTTCCGTTCAATTGCCACTAAGGAGGATAGTTGACTAGCTCCTGACCATCTCCTTCTTGATGATCAAAATGTTTAGGAGCACGTCAGGTTTGCCATTGACGGTCGCCTTCGAACAATGTATCACCCGGAGAATCACCTTCTTTGGCCATCTCCCTCGAAGATTCTTTGCGGCGAGGATTTCTGAGGGACAAATTACAGTGCAAATAAATCGAAAGCACATACACCCAAGCTGGTGATGGGCGCGCACCTTCAAGTCTGAAATTGACCACTTCGCCTCTATGAACTTGTCTATTGGTGGCACAATCAGATCGTAGACCGTTGCTATGACACTGTTTATTAGTCCCCTACGATGTTGCGCCCGACTTGCGGTTGATTGACAGGACAGTGCCTAGCGCCACACCTTGGGCTACCTCTTCATATGTTGTCCATTTCTCGACTCTGAGGTAAGGGTATCGATTACTTTCCCAAATGCTTTGCAGTCGCCTGTCCTTGATCAAGCCGTTATACGCGTTCCTTGGTGTCTAGATGAGGATCTTATCAACAAGCACGCTTTGATATAGGGAGGGATGGAAGTGACGGAGAGACAATCGGGATACGGTGGAGGAGAACAAGGGCAATCTGGGATGTGGAAGGGAAAAGCTCAGCGGCGACCTCCTGAACTTATTACCTATACCTGTATCTTAAAATGAATACATGATCAGAATAAAGTACTGGACACATTGTACACGTAAGGTTCGTAGACAATGTCACGGAGCAGAAAGCAACGTGTATAGGATACTAGTACAACAAGAACTCTATCTATGGTTGTGTGAAGATGGAACGAAACGGCAAGGGAAAAGATGTGTACTCCAGGTGGGAAAGAGATGTTAGACAGTAATGCATGCAGAATAAACCAGAATGAGACGACCCAATTCGATCGTATGCTTTGCGTGAGAGGAGAACCATAATCTAAGGCGGGGAACCAATGGCAAGACTTGTGATAAATATTTGGGAAGTGGTGGTGACGAAGATAGCATCGCAATAAGAAGCTGTGGAAGACAAGTGATTGAAGCGGATCAATAATAAGTAGGGAGACGGCCAACTGGAATGAGGGGCATGGAAGAAGCATGGGTAACACCAGGGTGCGGCTCGTAAAGGGGTAAATGGATACTTCAGACTGGTGGAGTGCGGCATCGTGACCTGATGGTGGGCAGGATGATGTGGGCAGATGATTGTCGGCCGTGGGCATATGATATATCTGAGAAGCCAGACATCAAGCGTGTAACACCGATGTATGAAAATATGGATAATGGGCGTTGCGGGAGGTATAGCCGCAGGCGACGATGAGCTACAACCCATGCCACACAACGGATTGTTGGTAGTCCTCAAGGTTTCCAAGACGTGAAAACCAGGGTGTGCAGGAAGATGATCATACTTGGCAGTGTGGAAGGAAGGGTGAGAGGTTAGGTCCCAAAGAGGATATGTCGCGGATTAGGTGACGGAGGAATGGATGTTATCGGCGTCACTTGAGTATCTTCTCCATCTTCTCCAACGCTGTGTCCACGCCTTTGATCAATCGTGTTACGTGTCGAGGGAACAGCCTCTTTTCGTTCTCCCTGGCGGCCTCACGTACCGCGGTTTGATCGCTTAGTGCTTGCTCTAGGACAATGGGAAGGCCCAAGGTTATGCGTGTCAGCTGGATAGTCAGCCTTGTACGGCCAAGGATATCGAAGTATGACAACTGCTTGAATGCATGTTGTACTTCAAGGAGTCTGGACAGCTCGTTATGAAGAGCGTAGATACATGTTCGGCATGCTACAAAAGGAATGAGCGTGGACACTCGCCAAGAATGAGAGGAACTCACTTAATGCTCGTTCACGGATAGCTTCAAGAGCAACGAGGACGGAGTTGATGGAGTCCTCGCCCAGTTTTATCGATGGGTTAACGTCGTTAATCGCTTCTGTAGAACAAGTCAGTCAAGGTTTCCGTAACCTCATCAAAATGGGTAACTAGTGCGCACTTAGTAGCGTCCGGATCACCTCCAAATCACCATCCAGAAAATCATTGAAGACACCCAGAACAACACCTTTCAATGTCTCCTCGGCGTGGCTAGCAGGGTGCATGGCGAAAACGTCATATGTAGAGTCCGATGAACGTGTGTCATATATACGCTTTAGCGACGGCTTGCTGAGAACATCATAGGCAACAGCAACCTTTTGGAAAGCATGAGTAGCGTCGGGATTATCGGGAAATTTACTTCACGGAAATTCAGTAAAAAAATGCGTTTCACGTGAACGAGGAACCTTACTCTGGATGACATGCTTTACTACGCGCTAGGTAGGCCCTCCGAAGGGTCACCTTGTCAAGGGTCGGAGCCTTGGGTACGCCAAGAATGTCATAGAGACAGTTGTTGGAAAGGACGGACTTGAGTACTCGTAGTCGTTCGGTCTCAGACAAGGAAGGATCGGGGACAGGCTGAGACAGAGATGAGGAAGAGGGCTCTGCAGGCGCTGGGGGTTCAGCAACCCAGGTGAGGTATTTTCGTTCGTAATTTTCGATATCTTTGTCCTCCTCCTCGTCGATAGGCAGATGAAAGTATGTGCTCGCTTTCGGATCCCATGAATAAAGGTCTGTGACTTGCATAGCAAACGGACATACCTGTATTGAGGGCGTAGGAGAACATCGACAGTACCTACGGTGGTGTGGATGTCACCAAACACGATGTCTGGGATGAGTGATGTGTTGGAAGAGTAAGAAGGGGAGGGGGGGTCAAGATAGTCATCAAAGGCACTGGGTGGTTATCACATGCCTCTGCCCATGTTTTTCTCGTGATAAACTTATGCCATTCTCAGGGGTACAAACAAAATCCCAATACAACAGCATACAACCCGGTCCGTACTCCATGACATTGCATAGTCGGACTCTACAGATAACACCCTGAACCCAAAACTCGCTATCCTCGTCGGAACAAGAACTATACCGCCATCAGCGTACGTTCGCCCCAATGCTTTCTGCCAACTTCCGTGCTGCTCTCCTCACCTCTCCTCGCTCTCCCATCACCGTTAGTCTGACGATTTCCTCGTCCTTGAGGTATTCGTTTGCAGTCTCGCTGCGAACGACGCTCAAGTTGTAGCGCCCAAATGCCCAATTGAGAATGTAGACAGAAGGCGCATCTGAGCCGTTATCAATCAACCGAACGAAACCTTTTACTCTCCATGTGTTTTCCTTCGATAGGGTTTGAAGTGCTCTTGCCAAGGTATCCCGCGCCAGAGCCTTCCCCACATGCGGAAAATCTACAGAACCGTGGTCTTTGCAATCGGTGCACACGCCAGCGCTGTGATCATGCGGGTGTTTCTCTAGAATTCCTCCACTGAATAATGTCACTGTTTCCACTTCATCGTGATGCGTCCCGTCCCCGTTTGTCAGTGTTGACGAAGGCTCGAGGAATAGTTTGGACTGTAAGCCAAAGATAAGGTTAGGATCAACACCGTTTCTGCCTTGACATTTGATTTTTGGGGTTGTGTCGTTCAACGTGTTCAAATGATCGATAACTTCGTCAAGCTGTCGTTCGGAAACATGTTCCCATTTGTTCTGCATCTGTTTTAGCCACTATTCTTTCAAGAAAACTCCGTGAATGCTTACAATTAAAATGATATCAGTATACGAAGCCTGCATTCGCGCAGTTGGTGATTGATCTTCATAACCAATGAAGTTCTCTGCGTCGATGACGGTGACGATGGCATCCAGTTTTAGGTCCCCTTCTGTCTGTTTCTCTATCTCTCTAATTTGAAAGGCAAGAGTTGCTGGGAATGCCGAGCCACTACAAGGAAATAACATCCATGAGTCGTTCTTATGACGGATGATAATCCGAAAACCGGTGGACGAACGAGCACTCGATCAATATGCGATCTGGGCGGAATTTTTCTGTTGAACATGGATCAGCGCATGAAGTTCCATAGCCTGTTGGACAACGCACCTCTGATTTCAAGGAGGGCCGTTTGCATTTGGCCTACGAGTACACAGCACCTGGGGCCGGGATTTAATATTGTCGAGTCGGCAGGTTAGTTGCAGCTCACATGCAGCCATTGAGAATTTCGCTGACGCCGGCCAAACTCGATTCATTCGCGAGCTTACTGTCCACTGTCAAGCCATGTTAAGCAGGAAGTTTATCCGCCCACTGCTTGGACAGACCTTCTATATCACCGTATTCGTTCTTCAGCAAGACAGCTTTATAGCCCTTTGGCAACTTTGGAAGGAGGGAAAGGATGATCGAAGTCTTTCCTGCACCCAGAAAGCCCGTAAAAACGGTGATTGGGATGGGAGACTTTTCTGTCGACATTAGGGGGACCAGGAAGGAGTACTCTGTGCGCTGTCATGTCGCTCACTTGGGTCTTTCCGTTGCGTTGCGATCGGAAGGGATGAACGGAACTGAACCACGTGCACGTAGATCGCGTGACTATTTAATAACCATTTGACGCTCGTGGCCGTGATGAGGGGTGAACACGGCGGCTAACAACATATTCTCACATTAGTAGTCTTCGTGCGGTGTTTGTCGCTCCTCGCCGCGTCTTTGTACATAACAACCATGGGTGGGGTGCCCCTGAGCACAGTCACCCTCAAAGCTGCCACTGTCGCTAGAACCCATACCGTTCTCGCTTATATTGCTTTCACCTCCGCGTTGAGCATCGGCTGTCTGTTACACTACAAGAAGATAGTCAAGAATGGCGTAGCTGGCTACCCTCAAGAATGGTTTCCTTCTGTATCCGCGACGTGAGTGCAATCTCGTATTTCTGTCGATGTCTCTCGCTGGAATACCCGCATGTAGTATCGGTGACTGGTATCCAGAACGCAATATATTCCAAATCCTCATCGCGCTGACTTCGGGTCCTCGATTCGCTCTTGTGTATCTCCAATACTATCTCCAAACCCGGCAAACCAGGAACTCTTTCTGGCCGGCTTTTCTCCTTGTTACTGGAGTCATCCGCACGCTTTCATGCGGGGGATGGGTGTACATTACGTCAAGCGACGACCACGATGCACACGATGTCTTCATGATTTTGTACATGGTCTGTAATCTTCCTTGGATGGTTGGTGGTGTACTTTCCTCGCAGGGACGAAAAGTTCGAAGAAGGCGGTGCGTCCCTTTCTCCTAGTCCCTTGTCCAGTCTCACTCACCGACAATGCCAGAACTTTGGTTGCTTCTGCGTCGGTGACTGATTGAATTCTTCTATGCTTCCAATACTGACTGGCAAAAGGTTCTTCCTGTCTATTATACCGCTTGTATACTTCTTCATTCAACACAAGGTCCACCGTATACCCGGAGGTTAGTCTGTATTGCCTGGATCAGTAAAGGCGTCACTAATTGCAACATGTAGCCTATACCCAATACGCTTTCTTCGAGTGGGGTCTGATATTCTTCGACGTGTTGTACGATGCTATTTCGGAGCAGGAGTTTGCAGAGGCCGATTTGAAGGTACGTTTGGAATCTCACCATCTAGTCTTGCCCAAGTTTAGTGTTGCATCCAGATTACTGTAGGAACAGCAGTAGATGGACAGACATCAGCGCAAATGTATCAACGTCTTCGTCGCCTGGCATAGCTCTGTCAACTGACCAGAATTCATTGGTGTCGCATTCAGAGGGTACCCAAAATCCACTGATACATCTGAGAAGCCAGATGTAAACAGCGGCTCGACTGTCAGAGTTGAGGAGATTGATATCCAACAATATGCTGAAGTATCCGCTTGGTCGACAATCACCGGATTAATCCCTAGACCGTTCCTGTCTTTCTTATCCGATGTATATTTGTGTATGTCCAACCCATCTCCTAATTTGACTTTGATTAACGCCGCCGTCTCACTAGCGTACATCTTCCAAACACTATTTACGGCTCTGATTCCAACTCTCTTCTACTTTTCTATATGGGAGCTTGGGATAGCCGGACAAGAATTCGCTCTCCTTGCAGTTCTTTCTCCGTTCTTGCTCGGTTTCTCGTCCGTCCATGTATTTGCCAGAAGTCGGACGGGACAAGTTGTTTTGCAAAGCTTGTCGCTCTCAGGCTTGCTGGCATATCTTCTTAACAATCCTCTGCAAAGACTAGCAATCGTGACGCCTGCTGTTGCCTTCGGATCGCTTGCTGCAGCCGCGACATGGATCGAGAGCGATGTTGGTTACCAAGCAATCGGTATGGGTCTCGTATGTGCCTGCGGACCGCACTGACCCCTTCTAGTTTACGGTTTGGGCTGGGTTGCCACTTCTCTTGCGAAGCATGCTAACCACACGAATAACCCACGTATGTGCTTGATATTTGCCCGGCAATTCTGTTAGGCTTACGTGATTTTAGTCTGGCTCTTCATCAATGGTAAATCTGGAGGCTACAACAAAACCGGATTTACCCTCGCGGTTCTCGCACTCATCGAACTCGGCACGCGAGCGCCTACCCCTCCTGGCGGTACTACCAAACCCCGTAGCCCCCATCGCCCTCACTGGGTTTCAGCTGCTCTTCCGCTCGGCGATCTCATATTCAGCATTCATAACTTTCTTGCCGAATCTAGCACTTTGGTCGCTTGGTCTTGGACGGGGTATGAGAATGGTGTCCCTCGAGGGCCTCTGCCACATGTACACGGAGCCTTGACGATTGTCGTACAATGCCTCGGCCTTGCACTCGCCCTCTACAGTATCACAGATTCGACTTCAGACAGCGCTCCCGCATCTCAGTCGTCAGGTGGTAGGACGGAAAACGGCAAGAGCGGGGTAAAGCGGAATGTGATCTCAAACTTGAATCCCGCTCGCGCCTTGATCTCCCATCCAAACTTCTATGCCTTTGGTGCCACTTCCACTTATATTTTATATAAGTACAAGAACTGGCTTGGCTATACTGGCGGTTTGGGAGTAGCATTTTTCCTGATGTGCATTACTCCCATGGTCTTTGAGCGTGTCGTTACCGCTGCAAAGGCCGACGGGAGCACTCCATCCTACGTTGGACGGACGTTAGGTACTGCACTCGTGGTTTACTGTCTCCTAAACCTCGCTAGCATATTCACTGTTGCCTACGCTTTCGTTCCTGGTGGTGTTTACTTCCGTGAAAGGACCGATCTGTGAGTTCGTCATATCGTTTTTTTACCTCCGGTGCCCTAATCATGTCTCTCGTAAATCCAGGGTACTTCTCGTTCAAGTGGCACTATTCTTCCCATTGTTTGTCTCGCCTCAACGCTCCAGGATACAATCTATCAAGACTTCACCTCATTTCTCTCGCACCAAAGCGACTTATATCTACTTCCTCCTCTCAGCAATGTCTGTTATATCCGGCGTCGTTACAGTGTACAGACTTCCATCATCTCCCCCACAGCCTTTCAAACCGGGTCCAAGGATCATTCGAGCAGGGATCTGGACTGTACACTTTGGTTTCGACAATGAAGGCCATGATAGTCAGCGTGGAATCAGAAATTTGGTTAGAGACATGCAGTTGGACATTGTTGGCCTGCTTGAGACAGATCTACACGTGCGTACCCACCGAGTGTCTGTGCCCTTGGCGATTACTGATCCTGTCATAGCGAACTTCGTTCGGTCACCGCGATTTGTGAGTGATACGATGCGTATCATTTTTTATGCATAAGCGCTCATTGGTTTCCAGAACAAGGGTTATTGTCGAAGACTTGGGCTATGTGCGTGCCAGAGTACCTATTAAGACCCCTAACTGACATTAATCTGACAGAATGTCGATATTGGACCAGGCCCTAATCAGCATACCTGGGGATGCGTTTTGCTTTCTAAGGTAGGCCTTCGCTGTCAGGAGATAAGCCTACTCCACCTACGACTGATGATATGATGATGCCGTCAGTTCCCTATAGTCACCTCAAAACATCACCTGCTGCCCTCGCCGCACGGTGAATTAGCGCCAGCGATCGAAGCTGTTCTCGATGTGTATGGCACCGAAGTCACAGTAGTTGTCGCGCACAACGGACAAGGTATTTGCTCGTGTTAACTGCTGGCATGTTTCGTGCATGACTAACTTTGTGCCCGTAGAGGAAGATCCCTTGGACCGTGAACTCCAGAGCACAGAATTAGCGCGTATCATGGCGGCTTCGTATCCCAGGCCAGTCATCTTCCTGGGATACGTCGTCACAAAACCACACGCTAAACGACGTGAGTCTCTGGCATCGTCAAGTCCCTTTTCCGTATGGGCTTACGTCTCCACAAGCAAACCCGTACGAGATTATGGTTACAGATGGCCGCGTACACGACATTGATCAGGATGACATGGACCGGTGGTGAGTGTTGGAGCTTGTTGCCGCTTGGAACTCGGCTCCTGGATTTGATGAACTGATGCGAGTTATCACATAAGGTGTGAATACATCTTCTACCGAGGGCTGTACCGAACATCGTACGCACGGATATCACGCGGCATCATCACGGACACGGAAATGCAAATAGGCCAATTCGTGCTCCCGCGCCATGGAACATCGGTTTCAGACGAGTCTGTCCCTGCCAGGTATTCTCGGGCGCACAAGGAGCAGTTGCCGGTCGAACATGTACGTGTGATTTCATTAATGTTGACTATATCCTCCGCTCAAGCGGCAAATAGTGGTTCCCGATGGAGTACTATGGTGGTCCCGGTCATGGCGGAGTGGACGGTCATTTTTATCACGTCTTCAACACCGTAAGACCCCAAAGCGCTTGCTCCGAGCGGCTTCTAATACTGATGGTGCCCACACTAATAGCCATTATACTATATGTTGCCATCAAATGCAACTGTTTGAAACCCCGGAACCTAGCTGTAATTCTTTTGACTGTACTTCTGAGAACGTATCGAACAAGGACTCTCAGGACTTTGCACTCACAAGTGGTTCAAGAAGCCGAAACAGTAAGGACCATCAGCGATCTTCGGAGTTTTACCCATATCATGCCAAGGGAATCTTCAGATGACTCAATTGCCATTTATATACTACACGTTCTCAGGCTCGAATCGGCTATTTTTAAACTACATCAACGAGGTGACAACCCTAGAACCGATCGAGATTAGATAACAGCTATCAGAATACACTAGCAAAGTCCTTCATGAAAAATGGCGTATCAGGACAAGAAATCGAACATAGTCATAAAGTGAAAACGTCTTTCACAATTCGCCCACCGGAGGTTTCCTCGGACTATCGTAATAGTCCCCGTAATGCTTTGCTCCATTACTGAGAACCAGAGGTTGGCGTATTGGGGTACCTGAGGAATCATTGCTGGAGGAGTATTGGCCCTGGGCAGAGAGAGGGAGCGTGTTTGCTGTAAGATTCTGGTGTTGGCGTTGGTTGAACAATCTGAGATTGAGGAATACACGTGTGCCCATCGTGACCGTCATCAAGGTGGAGAATGGGACGGCTGCGGGCTTGATAAGATCAAACTTGGGGTCACGTTGTGCTTGGATAGAAGTAACGGTGATGTTGGTGGCGGTCATGAGGAAGAAATACATAAGATTGTCGTTGTATACCTGTCTTCCGACCTTGGATTTTGCTGCATTGAAGTTGCCGTGAAATTTGGCCAAAGTTAAAACGAGGACGCAGGTGTCGAAAGCGACGGATGAAGCGTAGCTCATGGGCGCCCATGGGGCAACTGGGTGAAGTTGACAATTGGATAGGAAAGGCGTGTGTGGGCCCGTGTTCCCTCTGAACTGTGTCGAGACTGTGATCTAATACGCAAAAGATGAGCTTCGATCAACAAGGTAAAAATAACGGGTCATACCCAGCAACCCATCATCACGATGTAAAAAAGGCCAGCGATGACGCTCACAATCAATGAACCATTCCATAGCGCTCTCACACGATACCAGAAAATAGCACCAGAGGATGCGACAGTCAGAACGGCCCCAGCTGCACTAGCGGAAATTGCAACTTGGCAGTAGTCTGTTTGCGCAGCAGTGAAGAAGAGAGAAGGTAGCGAGGCGATGATTCCAGAGTACCGGAGGACAATGAACCTTGTGGTTTCAGATGTATATCAGCTACAGGTGCTCCTTTTCGCGATATCTGCAGGAAATTACTGACCACCACGTCGCAGGAGCTTTCCAGATGTTTTTATCCTTGGACTTGTACAGGGCGATCTCGCTTGGTAGCTGGATGAAGCTGATGGCGCAGATGATCAGGTTACTACTTCTCGGAACCGGTATATTCCTTACTAGTCCCACACAATGACACCGAAAGCGACCGATGCAGTGATAGCAATTCTGACTGTAATTCAATGTTAATCCTTCTGGCCCACTATGTGAAGTTCGGTACTCACTCAAGTGCGCTTGAAGGTTTTGGAACTGGTCCAACGTCATGCCGGGAGGCAAAGGAATCTCGGCCATATTGGGAGGAGGAGCGCCGGAGGACATGGCTGGGTAGGAGGGTGTGGTCTGGCAAAGTGCAAGTGGGGGAGGAGGGGTGGATATAAAGGGGAAAGAAGAGAGGGACGAGGGAAAAGGCAGACGGGCCAACGGAAGGGGTGTACCAGCTAAAAATACTCTGACCAGCTCACCACCGGCCCTGACATAACACGAGCGCAAGGGCACACTGCCTTCTACGGTACCTCCGTCAAGACGAGGCAGTCTGCAGCTGCATGGCGTTAATCACCCGTGTGCCTAATGGAGATCATATGGAGATCATCTTCGCTATGGTTAGACAGGGTGGCACATGCTGATTGATGGGTAACACAGCCGAAACCAGTTGCACTGATAGCCATGGTTCCCTCCAATTGAGACGGTGATAAAGATGGAGGTCATCACCGTGTTACATCAGATCCGCCATGACATATCCCTAGCGTTTATGGGAAATGACCGCCACACATAACTTCCACAACCATGGAAGGTTACATGCGAGCTTCTTGAACTGATCAGTGGACGACCTTCTCATCTGCTTCTACGTGCCTTGATGAAGTCGGATTTTATGTGGCCAACCCATCTTAAGGAAATCCTGTGACTCAAAGAAGTCTTGGTATCAGTATTCCAAGCCACAAGTATTCTTAGACGCAGAGCACGAATAGGTGTATGATCTCGAGGAGCCCGTGTCCACGACGGACTGCAGTGCCGTCGGGCACTGTGATCAAGGAACGAGTGTTTTGATCAAGATATTGATATTTCCACCTCGAGCCTGAGATCTGAGAGCCAGGTTCCGTGCTACTCCAGGAGAAGTCAAGGACAGTGTCCGTGCCAGACCACTGTGGTTGAAAATATTCAGCAGCGGCCGTAAGGTTGTTATGATATGCCATCGGTCAACCGTGATGTAGCTGTTCTTCTTTGCTGCAAACCGGTGCAAAAAATCAAGAGCTTGAACATAATCAGTCAAGTTCACATAGCAATGTTATAGCAACAGGGTGTAGAGAAGTACGCAGGAATTGATAATAGAAGTTTGTGATGCTAGAAATGACTTGTCGGGCAGTTTCCTGCTACAAAGAAATGTGACACCGGAAAGGGCACTGACCAGAGGTGGGAAGTCCCCATACTTGGGGACTTGGAGAATTGACGGCCGCGGAACCTAGAGAGCCAGAATTAGACGTTATTATGGAGTCAAAGGAGTGTGCACCAAGTTGTCCTAACGACACGCCGGAGAAAGGAACGAGATGCGAGGTCTTAATCTAAGTGGGTTTGAAACAAGGAGTTCGTCCACAAGGGTCCATCATCAGCCAGACCAGGGGAGAAGAGTTTTCACATCGAATGGTAGCATTGAGCAATCAACTCTAAAGGCATAGCAGAAGAGGAAGTTTGGGATCAGAACGTGAGAACGCAAAGGCTTGGGACGTGAGTGTAACTAAAGTCTGTGACGTGTCCGCATCGTGGCAGCCATGTTGTTCGGACTCTGTTCTGACCGGTCTGATCGACCCCCTGTCATAGCTGGTTGAGGTATAAGGTCAATGCGAAAATCTTCCTCACATGTCCATTCTGACAGCCCAATGCCCTTCCCATCTTATAGATAGTCCATCAAACCAGATCTCCATCCCAAACTAACTGGGCGGTTGAAATCTGATGGACCGCGGCAGGCTGAGCAATTGTCCGCTTTTGCTCGATGGTTCTTTATCTTCTATCAGACTTTGAAGAGCCTGGAACCGAAGCTGATAGAAGACCACATCGTGGCAATGATCGATGACCATTTAGACTTGGAACACCGCTAGTGTGTGTTTTTGAATCAAACTCCACTGCATCTACGCGTGGCCATATATATGATCCAATCCTCGCCGTAATTCAACTTGCGTTGAATACCCAACCTTCCAATTCAACGACCATCATATCATGCCTTTCCCGACTGACCCTTTTGAGCAACTCCATTACAATATGGTTCGAGGTGTGCAGTAGTGTCCTCTCCTCTCTTGTTAGACGCTCACAAGAAACAATAGCCCACCACACGTTCAAACTAGGTTACAACATCATTTTGCGGAACCTTGAAGAGTCGAAAGATGCGCTTGAAAAGGATCTGCCCAACTTTCTCGGATACTGTCAAGCGTGGGCTGTCTCTGTAATTGCGCACCATGACAGTGAGGTAGGATCTCTGCCAACAACTGGAAGATCCGTCTTACGTTGACTTCTCACAGGAAGAGATTGTCTTCCCGTTTTTGAACCAGAAGATGGACTTTGCTCCCGAGAAGGAGGCCCACGAGGTCATTCACAAGGGTATCTCAGATCTTGAAGCCCTCCTCTTGGAGGCCAAAGCCGACCACTCCAAATTCAACCCGGGTCAAATCAAAGAGCATCTTGTTCAACTGAAAGATCCGTTGGTGAGCAGCGCCCATCCTATGGGATAACAATACCAACATTGATCCCCGAAACCAGTTCCAGCATCTGGATAGTGAAGTCGAACATATCGTATCCTCGGAGCTGAAGAAGGCTGGCTTCAATGATGTCGAACTCAAAGACCTCAACGCGAGACTCGACAAGTACGCTCAGTCTCACGGTGACCCGTTCATTCTTGTTCCGTACATGAGGAGGTCCGTCCAGTTCTAGTAGCCCAAAATTCATGCTGACTATATGGTCAACCTAGTCACACACCCCCTGAGTTCAAAGATGCTTGGCCGCCTATGCCGTGGGTTCTTCGCAAGATCGTCATTCCCTATGTTCTAGCAAGGAAACATTCTGGGTAAGGCGCATCAAATGGTGATACCGCCCTCAGATGACTAACTGGTTCCCGGCAGATACTGGAAATATGCTCCTTATTCAGTCTCCTAAGCGTGGAAAGGAATGCACAGGGTTTTGGCTCATTTCGCGGAGCTTGATATTTTGCGATCATGTTCATTATCATAGTATGATCACAATTGGATCCATTTATCTTCTCCAGAGCGCATCATTTCAAGATCGGGGATCAAGTTGTTACGGAATAAGAAGCCGTTTTACTATATCCCCTGATACACTTTCCAGACTTCCTCTCACTGGTTATAACCAGTACGGCAGGGTCAAGATGAATTCGAAACAGTCGCCTTCACTCCTCGATGGACCAAACACCTGTCCTCATCGCCGAAAAGTTGCTTGAGCTTGTCAAGCGAACATACACCCCAAACGATCCGCAACCTTCTTCCTTTGAAGCCTATGAAGCCAAGTATCAAATCGAGGACCTCTGCGGCCAACTCCTACGATCCTCACTTGGCCCTCTAGGATATACAGCATTATTGGCCGGTGAGTTTTCCTCGCCGCCACTCCCTGGCTTCCGATTGACCGCCATGCAAGAATCATGCCAAGAGAGCTCTGCACTTGGCTTTGTTGCTCAGCTTGGTGTTGCTGACCTTTTGGGAAACGAGACAATGACTGTTCCAGAGATGTCCGAGGCTCTCGGTGTGAAAACAAAATATTTGAGTGAGTACAATACCCCACACGCTTTGTGATTATCATGGTTTAACTTGTGCATAAAATTCAGTGGTCGCTATGAGCTGCGTAGCGAAGCATGGGTACTTCGAAGAGATTGGTGCTACGACAAGTGCACCGGCTTATCGTAACAACGAATTGTCCAGCGTACTGATGGAAAGCCATCCCACCAGCCTCAAGGATGCTGTTGGCTTTATGTGAGCAAATTTTTACGGCCGACTCCCAGATTACGAAGGGGACTGACGCAATCGTTGTTCTCGCGGCACTCGGCCAACAGGTGTGATGATGGCTTCAAGGCTTCTTCGTATTTGTTACCAGCTTCTAGGCTCACTTCCCCAAAAAGCTCTCAAGGAAACGAAGTCCCCGCGATAAACTTGGCGTTTGGGTTCAAAGAATCCGTATTCGAGTGGTATTCACGAGAAGCCTGGCGAGGTAAGAGGATGGGAAAAGCCATGGAACAGTTGCACCGCGTGGCGAACGAAAACACCGCCTTTGGTATGCACCATCCCCTGCACTTAGCTTGCTCCCCTCTCAAGGCTTCATGGGACAGATTACGACTGGTCTGCCTTAGAATTGCCTATAGTTGATGTCGGTGGAGGCATCGGCTCCTTGGAAATGATTCTCCTGAGGAACCGTCCCCAAGACCAATTTCAGTTCATTATTTTCGACGTAGAGGGGACCATAGAGAATGCCAAGAAGGTAACTCTCCCTCTTCATCGCTGTCATCCGGCCCGATCCTGATTATCTCTTCCAGATGTGGACAGAATTACCCGTACCAGAAAACTTCTCGGTTGCATTCCAAGCTGGAGATTTTATGGCTTCGACATTCGAAAGGACGCGTCTCCCAGCTGGAAAGGCGACCTACGTCATCAGGCATGTCCTCCACAACTGGTCTGATGAAGAAGTTCTGCATATCTTAAAACACGTTCGGACCGCCATGTCCCTCTACGTTGCGAACAACCCAGCGACACGGCCAAAGTTGATCTTGTGCGAAACATTGCTCCTCCCTAGCAGCAATCGGTTTATTCGAGCAGCAAGCATGCAAATTATGTCGATGAGCAACGGTTGGACTCGTACCGAGTTTGACATGATTCGGCTGTTGGAGGCAGCGGGTTTCTTGTTCGTGAAGACTCACAGAATGCGTGCTGACAACTCTATAGTCGAAGCCACACTCTCCGAAACTAGCTTAGCATCGTTAAATATGTAGCTCCTGAAAACTAACTTGCTTGTATTTGACGCGTCTATAGATCCTAATGCTAAAATGTCATATATAGCCACTATGTATGTGATACGATACAAAACTCAAAAACGAGTTGAGTCAAAGTAGTTATTATTATCGATATTTGTTGCAAAGACTCAAGGGGAAAATGTTTCCTTTTTTGGTTATTTCCAGTTTTTCGCAATGAATCAGATAGATGAGGTGGGCTTCGGGACGAAACGAATCCCGGCCGCAGGGTTGAAATATACAATGCCAGTTTCAAGGGTCGTCAAGATGTTATTACGAGGTTTGAAATGAGAATACATCATCTGTTTGGCTCTAAAGCCGATCGCTGCAAACATAAGTACAGAAATACCTGACACGGAAGCTATCTGACTTGCCCAGATATCTTTCGTTAGTTTCATATTCCAACTCCAATTCTCTGTGCTGCCGTACAGGCTTGGAACAACAGCTAAAAACATTTGTCGGAAGCGCGACGATTGAGCCGGATTGAGGCTCGTGAGAAGGATTTGGACCAGCAAAGACCTTGCATCTAGGCCACCCGCTATTCACGCTGTTCGGCTGACCGCCCCTAACATGCTCTTCCCCGGATCCGAATAAGCATAAGAGGGGATACTGTGGATACTCTGCGAAGCAAAACATTTTATTGGAACCTGGCGCGTGCCACAGAATTTTCCTCCCGCGTTTCTCCATAACGTATGGCAGCCATCCTATTTCAGCCCACCGCCTAAACCTCGGAGGGGCACACTTCGTAGATTCGGGTTATTTGAATTTCAATCCTGTTGATTGACCAGCATAAGACTGAAATATACTGAGGTGTGCTTTAAACTGATCAATAAATTTGTCTATAGTCCTGAGCTTCTATTGAAACCTGTGATGGGTCTATATATAGTTTTTGAAACAGATACACGCATTGATTTTCTGAAGAAAGCTCAGTAGCGACGGTAAGCACGGCGAATCAGCGCTGATAGAACCGAACTGATGCGCCGTTCCGTTTTAGACAATTCCCACATCTATCAACTGTGTCAGCTGCGTTGGCCATTGTCGTACGCCTCTACTCCGGTAAGCTTCCTGCCGAGCATGCACGCATCCACTTGAGTGAGAGCCATATGATCGATGGCGTGGGTGAACTGTTTTGACGTTGATGGTCCTCTCTCAATTCTCACTGAACTTCATTGTCCCGTGTTGTCCCTTGGCGTGTGTTCGAGGTGTAGATGCGTTTGCGGGGCTTCCTGCGACTACCCTTACATGCAGGGTGTTTCTGCGACCCTTGTGATTTGTAACGTTACCCTTTAATCACGCATCATAGAGCCGCCAAACCTGATATAAGTAGCTATTTTTAACACAACACCGTAGGTATGCAACATAACGCTTTCAAGGTCATTGAGATAATTGGGTGATATACTAAAAGGTCAGATAGTCTGGACTGAACGAAACTATGATCAAAGAGTTCCACCAAATTTACAACATAATAAATAAAGTATATGGTAAAATTACAAGACGTACAACACCAGGTCAAGGCATGACATCTATAAAGGCGCAACGGGGGCCTTCTGTCCGTGGTAAGGCTCATGGCCGTATGGCACGTATTGCTTCATTGCACCATTAACAACCATCGGTGCGCGCCCTCCCGAGTTGAAGCTATCGCTGTGATTGGAAGACTGGCCGTGCCCAGGTAGAGGAAGGGAATTGCTAGTCAGGTTCTGCTGCCTTCGTTGATTGAACAATCTGAGGTTAAGGAAAACACGAGTGCCCATCGTCACAGTCATCAAGGTGGAAAAGGGAACTGCAGCGGGCTTAATTAGATCGAAACTAGGATCTCGCACACCCTGTATCGAAAGGACTGTAACGTTGGCGACAGTCATGAGGACAAAATAGAGGAGATTGTCCTTGTAAACCTGTCTCCCAACGTTGGACTTGGCTGCGCTGATGTTCCCGTGGAACTTGGCCAACGTGAGAACCAATACACATGTGTCAAAGGCTACGGATGAAGCATAGCTGAGTGGTGCCCATAGAGCAACGGGGTGGAGCTGGCAATTGGACAAGAAAGGGGTGGGCGGACCCGTGTCTGCCCGGAACTGCGAGGCGGCTGCAATCTGGGACAATTGGTCAGTGGATATGAGCAGCAGTTAAGCCACGACCGGCTCACCCAGCACCCTATCATTATGAGATAGAAGACACCGGCAATACTGCTGATGACGATTGAGCCATTCCAGAGGGCTCTAACGCGGTACCAAAAAATAGCACCAGAAGACGCTACCGTCAATACAGCGCCTACTTGGCTAACGGATACTGCGACCTGGCAGAAGCTCGTCTGCGCAGCAGTAAAGAATATAGATGGAAGTGTTGCTAAAATCCCAGAATAGCGAAGGACAACGAACCTGGTGATTGAAGCAGTCGGGTAAGTGCGACAAAGTTGGGTCAATGAAGATTTCATGACGTACCACCACGTCGCAGGTGTCTTCCACAGGCTCCTTTCATGGACCGTATAAAGGGCGATCTCGCTCGGTAATTGAACAAAGCTAGAATAGCAGGCCATCTGATCAACTTAATCCTCTCGATCAATGAAGAACCTGATCCTTACTAGTCCCAGATGACGACGCCGAAGGCGACAGAGACCGTTATAGCAATGCTGACTATATCAATCAAGCTCTATTGATATTTATATGTCAGAGGAAGCAGAGCGCTCACTGAGGTGAGCCTGAACAGTCTGGAACTGGCTCAGGGTCATTCCTGGAGGTAAAGGGATCTCGGCTACGTTGGGAGCGGGGGGAACACCGACGGGCGAAGACATTGCGGGGAGAGCAGAAACACCTGGACCCGCAGGCTCTCGAAAGATATAGTTTAAGCAAAGAAGGAGGAAAGAAGAAGTACCCAAGCGGAAGGTGGACTGTCTGATCAGTGATGCATAAGTATCACCCCGACACAAGTCACTGCCTCGTCTCATCTCCAACCACGATAGTAGCTGCATGGGGTCTGAAATCATCACCTATTCAGGAATAAATGGGGTTTCCTCCGTAGATCTCAAGATCACGTCTGCTAACGCCACCGTCAGGCTGACAACTCTACCGCTGTCATAACCTGCCATAACACATTCACGGTGAAGGACTTTTGTTATTAGTCCAGAACAAACATTACATCTCACGAATGGCCAGTACCTGTCGCTTACCTCGTCGTCGGGGTCAGGCACAACGCTGGAATTCTCAGGTTCCGGAGTCATAGACTTCTCTTAGATTTGCGTAGCAGTTACTTGCCTACGTCGAAGGCTTGAAGCCCATGTGTCCAGGTCCACGCATCATTTTCGCCTTGGGTGATCAGGGTCCCTTGTGACATGTGGCAGATAGCAGTCAATCAACTGTCACATACACTATCTTCTTATCACACCGCCTGACAACTCGAAATCAAACTATTTGTGGAGAATCCTCGCCGCAATGACTTCAAAAGCTGGGAAGATGACATGCTGAGGAGTACATACTGTGAAGCTGATGGAGTATCACGTCGACTGGTTGCCAGTGGTCCGGTGATCAGAGTGATGGGAGCTAGTTTGCACGAGAATTTTCCATTGGAGTGAAAGAACATTTTGAGGCATTAAAACCTGTGTAGGCTAAGGCTAGCCAAGAGACCGCTCATAGCTCCTAACAAGGAATTCGAGTTCTATACAGGGTCCGAAAACGCATACAGTATTCTAGGGTCAGTATAAACATCTAGTCTATCGCGGCATTAAAGGAAGCTGGGGATAGTTGCCTCAATGATAGTGTCGGCGGCTCTCATTTTACGGGATTTGATGACCGAAAACCCAGCCCTCTCGACCAGTTGAACCATCTCGGTTTCAGTCCGCGTCAAACCACCATTCAAAGACAGGAGTTGCATGCTCGTAGTTCTGATAAATCTGTGACTATCGGGGCGTAGAAGCATCTCACATAAGATAAGCTTCGGTTGGGCCGTTGGATTATCCGTAGCACGAGTTGACATGGCAGTGTGGACATGTTTCAAGATGTGCAAGACTTCCTCGTCGGACCAGTCATGAAGGACGTGCCGAATGATGTACGTGGGTTTTCCAACCGGTAGAGAGGTCTCCTCGAATGAAGTTGCCATGAAATTTCCTGCTTGGAATGCAATGGAAGATCCCTCTGGTAGAGATTGTGTTGTCCATACCTTGTGGACAACTTGTTAAGTCGTTTGACATAAATGATGAGAGCTGGGAGTTACCTTTTTTGCGTTTTCAATAGTTTCAGGTATATCAAAAATTACGAAATGAAACTGATCCTGTGGGCGGTTCTTGACAAGGGCCAACTCCAGAGAACCGATGCCTCCTCCGACATCGACGACCGGTGAATTCAACGCTGACCAATCATAATCTGCAGTGCTGTGGAGTTAATGCACGTGTATATGAGTCATGAAACTGTTGATGATGCATACCAGATATAACGTTCCCATTAGCCATTCGATGCAACTGCTGCATAGCTTTTCCCATCCGTTGACCACGCCACGCTTCTTGAGACATCCATTCAAACACGGTTTGATCGAAGCCGAACGCTAAATTAATTGCAGGAACGTCTTTCGCTTCTGCGCCACCAGAAATCGTCACTTTTGAAGCCTGCAACAAATGCGACGTCGCTTTGAAGCCTTCATCACATCTGTCGGTCAAGGTACGCGAGGATAACGGATAGTCATATCAGGCGTCTGCTTGTCTTTGGGGTAATCCAAGGCAGAATGCTCACATGAAACCAACGGCGTCCTTGAGGCTGCTCGCATGGTTCTCCCTGAGTATGCTTGACAGTTCGTTGTTACGATAAGCCGGAGAACTTGTGGTCGTGGCTTCGACTTCTTCAAAATACCCATGTCGTGTAAGGCAGCTCATGGCGACCTCTGGTTCGCATTACAAGATGGTTAACTTGAATGCTAAATACGTCAAATTGCACTCACTGATATATTTTGGTCTCACACCCAGAGCATCAGATATTTCTGGCACAGTCATTGTTTTATCGTCTCCGAGGAGGTCAGGAACGCCCAACGTTGTTATAAAGCCGAGTGCAGAGCTTTCCTGGCAAGATTCTTGGGCCAACAGTGGGACACGAGTCAAAAAAACGTTTCAAGGTACTCACCAGCCAGCAAGGCGGTATACCCTAAGGGGCCCAGCACAGACCGTAGGAGTTGGCCACAAAGATCTTCAATTTGATACTTGGATTCATGAGCCTCAGAAGGTGACATTTGCGGTTGTGACGAAGCATCATCAGTCGCATAAGCTTTCTTGACGAGCTCGAGCAATTGTTCTGCGATAAGGACAGGAGTTTTGGCCATGGAAACGGGGGTAATTAGCGGGTGTATCTGGAGGAGGCGTACTTGAACTCATTGGTTAAAAACCTTCAGAAGGGCGTCTCGAGTGCATCACGCTGTTGTGCTACAACATCATGCCATGCGAATTCGGAGCATCAGCCTAGATCCATGCGAGATGACAGATCGAAAGGGGGTAAGAATCCAGCACAATCAAACATTGTGACATGATCACACAGTATGTTCCTTTGTGACCGCAAGACAGAATGCGAATCTACTAAGATCTACTATCATCTACTCTCTAATTCATGAAGTCGAATATGGGGCATATTTCCAATATCTTTTAGTGGAGCTGTGAGTCAACGTCATTCTGCCATCGCCGTTTGATAACAACTTACCCAGAATGTCTCCTTGCTAACACGTATGGGATAACAACCTTACGAAGGACCCATGGCATAGGGGGCCAAATGTCTTTATATTCGGGGGGCGTATGACTAGAAACGACCTGAGTATGCTTCTGAGGTTGTAAAAGATGTACGCACGTTCTCATATATGGAACGAGGATGAAGGGATCCCCGTGGGACTGGGCGTATTTGTCGAGTCTTGCGTTGAGGTCCTTGAGTTCGGCGTGATTGAAGCCGACTTTCTTCAGCTCTGAGGACGTGATATGTTCGACTTCACTATCCAGATGCTGGAACTAGTTTCGGAGATCAATGTTGGTATGGTTATTCCACAGAATGGGCGCTGCTCACCAAAGGATCTTTCAGTTGAACGAGCATGTCTTTGACATGATCTGGGTTGAATTTGGAGTGGTCGGCTTTGGCTTCCAAGAGAACAGCTTCAAGGTCAGAGATGGCTTTGTGAATAGCTTCATGGGCTTCCTTCTCGGGAGCAAAATCCATCTTCTGGTTCAAAAACGGAAAAACAATTTCTTCCTATGAATGTTTGAGGGTCAGAGCGAACATCTAGCTAGCTGCAGGAATTTACCTCGCTGTCATGGTGCGCAACGATAGAGGTCGCCCATGCTTGGCAGTACCCAAGAAAGTTAGGGAGGTCATTCGCAACTGCCTCTTTTGACTCTTCAAGGTTCCGCAGAATGATGTTGTAGCCAAGTTTGAACGTTTGGTGTGCTGACATGGGAATGACTGATGCATTAGATTCATGTTAGCGAGGAGAAGCGGCAACACTCACCGCGAACCATGTTGTAATGGAGTTGTTCGAAAGGGTCAGTTGGGAAAGGCATGGTGGTAATGGAGTTGCAAGAGAGGATTGGGCGTTGAGTGAGGTTGGACCATGACAAGGATGGGAATATATGGGGATTGGGTTGGCGTCAAAGAGGGAATGATGAGATTGCTGGACACACAATCTAAAGTTTGATAAAGAAGGCTGAAAGCAGACAGGAAATTAGCGAGGTAAAATGCAACTGCCACAAGCCGCCACATTCGGATTAGCAAACATCCCGATCACAGTGCACCATGCATCAAACCCTGCCAGCGCAGCACCGTTTCAAGTCCGCGGGTTATCGGTTGACGAACCAACACAGCAATCAATTTGCCAAGATTGGAAGAGAGCAGTTTGGCCCACGGGCTGCTCGGGGTCCCGTTTTTCCCCACTGGTAATGCGTTTGATCGCCAACAGCCACAGCAGACATTTGATATCTCGATCTCAAACGACATACGGTGCATGCTCTTGGTTTTATCCCGGTTATTTTAATGCCATACTTCATAATGCTTCGCACTAATCTACGCACCCTCAAACGCCATGGAGCCAACTTCTATCTGGACTTTGCCAGACCTACTGTTCCAACGTAGTCTTTCCTCTACTGCCGGATTATCCTTCCTCGACAACGACGGCGACCAAGTGCGGTCTACATCATATACCGCCCTATACAACGCTGCACAGGATCGTGCTCGACGCCTCCTGCTCTCTGGAATCCAACCGAAAGGGGTTAATGTAGTCATCGCAAGTTTTGAGAATCATTACGACCACATTCTTCTCTTCTGGGCCTGTTGTCTTGGTGAGACCCTCATCCAAAAGTCTAGTGACTTTGTGAATACTGACCTGACATTGCTCTATCCTAGCCGGCGTACCATTCTGCCCCATTCCACCTCTCCATCCAGAGGAGAGTAGACGCATTCTTTTCCTCAACCACCTTCGGACACTCTTCAGCGAGCCCATCCTAGTTTCAAGCGACGAAACTATCTCTATCGTGAAAAGCTTAGTGCCTTCCTTCAAAGCCGTATCATGGTCACACCTGCAGACATTTACACCGGACTATACCCTCGCGGAATCCCTCGTATACCCAAGATCTGATCCCCAGCCAGATGATGTTGTGTGCTTCATGCTCACATCAGGGTCGACTGGAAATTCGAAAGCTGTTGGCCTTCGTCATTCCAATTTTCTATCTTGTGTTCAAGGGAAAGCCAAGCATCATGGGTCCGATTCATCCTCTCGCTTCCTGAACTGGATCGCCTTCGACCATGTTGCTTGCGTGTCTGAAATTCACTTACAGGCACTTATGGTTGATGCCTGGTAAGACAACCGTATTCTGCTAGTGATCAGAGCTCACACCAAGATAGGCAATATCATGTTTCTCCGGCAGCCATCATTCGGACCCCGCGCAATTTACTAGAGTGGACGAGCAAATACCGAATTACTTACACCTTTAGTCCTAATTTCTTGATTGCGCAGATTGTCCGTGACCCGCCAGCCGGTCCACTTGACTTGTCTCTGGTCAGGGCCTTTATTTCGGGTGGCGAAGCCGTTCCCGTGAAAACTGCCGTGGAGTTTACTGATATTCTCACTCAATTCGGCGCCCGGAGGGATGTTCTCCGAGCGGGATTTGGGATGACGGAAACCTGCGTATGTCTCAAAATTAGTATGACTGAGAGATGCGCTCACGCGGGTCCATAGGCTGGGTGCATTTATGACACCCGCGAAATCCTGACGGATGTTTCCCAGTATTCGTCGAAATACCTTTCCCTCGGAACCTGTTGCGATGGTGTTACCATACGAATTGTCGACCGTGTCACTGGCCTTCCGTGCCCTCCTCTCAAAGAGGGTCAGCTTCGGATCACAGGGCCATCGGTGTTCCGCGGATATCACAACAACCCGGAAGCTACTGCTGAGTCTTTCAGTGATGGCTGGTTCATCACAGGCGACACTGCTATTATTGACGCTGACGGAAACTTATATCTCATGGGTCGGGACAAAGACTGCATCAACATCAATGGAGTTAAACATCCAACCACCGATGTCGAGCACTTCATTGAGGATTCATATATAGACGGCGTCCCAAGATCTTATGTCTATGTTTGTCCCATGCGACTTGCGAACGCCGACACCGAGTCATATGGTGTCTTCTATCAGCATGAATTGCCCATTGAAGATGAACTTTCAGCAGAGGACCTGGACCGCATCCTTGCAACGAATCGCGCCCTCAAACGAGCTTGCGTCCTCTTCTGTTCACAGAGTCCACACATCGTTCTCCCCTTGCCCAGACCCGCATTTGTCAAGACGGCGCTCGGCAAAGTTTCCAGGTCTTTTCTCGCTGCAGCCTATCTCAAAGGCACGTACAAGGAGATCGAGTGTAAACTCAAAGACTTCGAGAAGACTATACAGAGCGACGCGGCCGAGAAAATAACACCTACGGAAGGCATCATCTTCCAGTCCATCTCCGAGCTTTTCGACATCCCTTCAGCGACCTTGAAACGCGATTTGAACCTCTTCGACCTCGGGGCATCCTCCATGCACCTTATGCAGCTAAAGCAAATTCTGCAGGAACGTTTAGGTATCCCTGACATTCCCACTATCGAGATGCTCCGACGGCCTGAAATCAACCAGCTCGCGTCCTTCATCGATGCCATAGTTGTTGCCGGCGGCCGGGACGAAATCCCTTACGACCCTCTCGTTACCCTGAACCCTAATGGTTCCAAGCCACCCCTGTTCCTCGTCCACCCTGGTGTCGGCGAAATCCTCATCTTCATCAGGCTTGCACAGATCCTGGAAGATGACCGACCAATCTATGCTCTGCGCGCTAGAGGCTTCGATGACAAGGACAAACCTTTCGAGACATTCGACGAAATGGTCGAGTGTTACACTAAACGTATCCTCGACGCGTATCCTGATGGACCCTACTACATTGCTGGTTACAGTTTCGGTGGAGCAGTTGCCTTTGAAATTACGAAGAAGCTGGAGGCGCGGGGCAAGCGTGTTGCCTGGACAGGTGTCCTAAACCTGCCTCCTGAGATTCAGTTCCGAATGAAGGAACTCGTTTGGCTCGAGGTCCTCATTAACCTCCTCATGTTTCTCGCACTCATCCCAACGAGTGCGTTCGAGGAAGTCAAACAGAACGTTATTGCGGCGTTCCCCGAGCTACAAGGCGCAGATTCTGAACCAGAGACTTCCGCTGAGATCATTCACCATCTCTTCTCTCTATCTGATCAGAACCGCCTCACCGAATTGCAACTCAACATGGACGATTTCAGAAGATGGGTTGGAGTCGCATATCAGATTACTTGCTCTGGAAGGACCTACGTTGCAGAAGGTTCTATCACTCCAGCTCTGATGACCGTTTTCTGCGCCACCCCTCTCCCTTCGATGGGCACACGTGAGGAATATAAGGAACAGCGTCTCTCGCGCTGGCAAGCCTTCACCCAATCACCATTCGAGTTGGTCGACGTCGATGGCGAGCATTATACCATGATTTCAGAAGAACACGTCGCTTCATTCGCCGAGAAGCTCCGTGCAACCCTCACTCGTGCCACCGACCTATTGAACTCCAAACCACAACAACTCATCCGGGATGCTTCCGTTGTCGATTTCTCCCTTTCCCGCAAGGACCAGAAAGCTTACTTACAGCAGCTGCGCGACGCACTCGAAGGTGTCGGATTCGGCGTCCTTACCAATGTTCCCGGTTTCGGAGAATCTTTTCAGAAGGATATATTCGCACTTACCGAACAACTCTTTTCCAAATCTCAAGAGTGGAAGGACAGCCTTAGTGTTATCAAATCCGATGCGTTTAGGGGCTACTTCCTTGTGGGCGACGAGGTACCTTTTTCCTTATTCCAATAACCGCAAACATTAAACGTAGTCCTACAGGCCCAAACAGAAGGCTACCTCTTCGGAGCGGAGATGCCGCAGCGCACAGATGAAAGGCGTTTGCACGAAGGTAAAGCGTGACTGCTTTGGTTCTCTGTTCCTTAACTCATTTCGCTCGTCAGGTCCTAACCAATGGCCAGCCGAATCCGACCTGCCTAACTTTAAACAGGGCATGAACACCCTCTTTGAGAAATACCATGCTCTCAGCATCGCACTCAACGACCACATCTGCAACATGCTTGAACTCCCTACATCTGCCATCTCCTCCTACATCCCGGTCGATATCGCGTTCCAGTCTGGTTTATGGCACCACTCACCTCCCGTCAAATCTCAAATTGACAACGAGACGGCGGAGGCGCAAGGGTATCACGACTTGGATAGTTTCATCACTCTGATGATCCAATCCCGGCCTGGTTTGCAGGCGAGGAATAGGGACGGGAAATGGGTTGAAATCCCTTACATTCCCGGGAGCATAATCTGCACGATTGGTACGTGTCTTACCCCGTGATTTACTCGATAGAACTATGGGCGTTGAACGTTATGATCATCAATATAGGTATGCAGTTGATGCGCTTGACGGGTGGTCGTTTCGCCGCTACTTCGTACCGCATCGATGCAGCCAAGCTTGACCGGGATCGGTCCGTTCTTTATTTGTCGTTTAAGCTTTCACAACCCCTGCTGACGTTGAGCGCCCCGTTTCATAGATTTACGATCCCTTACGGTCTCTCGGCTAGAACTGACAGGACTGTCCGAGTTCATCCCCAGTTGGAGAAATCTAGCTTGCTGAGCCTTCTGGGCCGCTCTGCTGCGGACAGGATCTAGACCAAAGCAGTCGGATAAGCGATGGGTTGGACCAGATCGAATTGATGGGATAATTGTTCTATTAATAATGTCCGATGTAAAGGGATCTTGTTATCATTTGTTCCATGTTTTATTCTATTTACTGTGCTTGATGTAAAGGGATAGTATTATTATCATTTATTGCATGTTTTATGTATTTGCAGAGATACCCCTACATGGTTTGAATATATGCACTTATGCTGTTAAAGTACCTTCCGAGCACCGCGATGATAGGCCCAAGGAGGCCGATGACAAGCATACGGCGACCAATCCGCGAGAAACATGATTACGGGTGTTATTCGTGTCAATACTGTACATGTGATGTCCATCGGCAAGATACATGACAAGTCGTAGGATACCAGCCGCATGTTTATCTTGTACGCTAATCACCAAACCTGCAGCGAAACAGAATCACCGTCAGCTTGGTATTCTTCATACGTATCGATTCGGTGGAGGAAGAAGCAGACGAAACACTGACCGATCAGGCATCAAAACAGGCGCCCACAAGCTCCAGATGTACAGAAGCATGCAGACCCAACTGGAGACCACACGCATCCACATGGCAACCTCCGATCTTCCGATGTACAGGTCCTGGTTGGGGTCCGCGGGGCCATCAATGGGATGTTTAGATACAACATTCCTAGAGATCGAGAGCAACGACATTAGACTTCCGATAGGGGGAAAAGGCGATTGAGATCTTTGGGAAGTGCATATACGAACCAGTCTGTCAAGAGCATGGCGACATACATCGCGCCTCCGGCAAAGATAATGTGGAACCACGAATACTGAAACCCAGGTAAGATTAGGAGTGAGCGGCAACAGGAGGTTGACAAGAAAGAGAGATGACATACATTGTAGCGAGTTCCGGTCTTTTCATCATCACGGTCTTCACCTTGCGGTTCATCATCATCATCCTCGTGTTGTTCCTCGTACAGGGCAGATTCAGGGATAGCACTGTTGACAAGAAGAGTCAATGTTCCACTCTTAGCCAGAAAACGGACGAGGAATGACATACCCGGCTTCCACAGCGGCTAACAGGGCCTGGTAGCGTGGGGACTCGGTCCTTCCGGGTTGAGTGGTGACATAGTTCATCTCGGAGTGGTTTCCCTCGTCAAGCTGAATACGACCATTCTTCTTTCCTACTAGGGCACGGCTTTGTGTAGCGGCGCGTGTTGTCGAATATGCAATGGCCAAGAATGTGAAAACACCACCTGCAAAGACAACAGCTTTGCGTGTGCCTTGGGCAGCCCCAGAGCCGTCGCGTAGCGGGTTACAGGATTTGGATTCATGGGTGTGGTTGGTGACGGCAGATACGATGAGGTAGGTGCAGTAGATTGCAACCATTGCAGACTGTGCAAGACCGGACCGGGGGTTATACTCCTGGACGAGGGGGTGGACACACATGACGGTGATAGCAATGCAGAGGATGAGGTTGAAGGTGATAAAGAATTGATTCAGCGTGCACCCCGAACCAGCGAAGTACGCATAAAGCAAACTTGTGAAAACTATGGTGCCCACATACATGAGACCGGTGGAGCCAATCAGGATCCATTGCCACAAGTTCGAAGAGGGCGAGTTCTCCCAGTTTTCAAGACAAGTCTCCGACCACGAGTGGGCGAAGTCAACGAGGAGGACGAGACCAAGTAGGATGAATATGGTTGCGCCTATGGGTGCAACGTAGTCGCCCCAGAAGATGAAGAAGCCATTTGGAATTGTAAATGAGATGAGAACCAGAATTAACCAGGCTAGGACCTTTGGCCCCCACCAACTATCCCTTTGTTAGATGGCCAGAGGTTCTGGAATGTCGGAGATGCTTACCCATTCTGAATGGCAGCGCGCTTGTCTCGGGTATCTTTCACGTTGACCAGTAACGCACTGAGAAGGAAATGGAAGAGTGTGAGCGCAAAACAAATGCGATGCACCTAGAACACCAAAATTAATTGGAAGATTGGATGATATGGAAAGTGACGTACTGCAAGGACACCGTAGCATTTGTCACCCTTACACTCCATCTTGATGTAGTCAAAACTCCATTTCTCGATTTGCTTTATCATTATGTCCGTCTTCATTAACCAGGCTAGAATGGAATTTAAGGAGAGTATGATCTACGAGGGGAATCAACTTGAAAGAACTATTGGTGGGATTACGACGAGAAGGACGCACTGCAAATCCAATACGAGTGGCAATTGAGGAATTGCAATTGCAAGACTTGAAGAACATGGAGGCTGCGGTTGTTGAGAGGAAGGTTTACAGTCACAGAGCGTCGGTGACTTACCAGCAGTCGAAGTACAGCAGAATGCAGCACCGGCGAGGCATGATGAAACTATTGTGCCCAGGCCGCTGGCCAAGGGGAGAGACATTAAGAGGCCCATGGTGGTTAGAGTTGAAGATGTGCACCCCGCAGTGACAACCAGAGCGATGACATCACGTGTGCTACTCTGTACAAAGGTGCAAGACCCGTTGAAGCGCCCTTCCTCGTTCACTTTCCCAAAGAGTCCATGACATGCATCTTGAACTTGGCTATCTAGAACATTCATTCTCTTGATCTTCCCAGGTCAACCCTTTTTCGTCGCTCGCTGGATTCCTCCCCAGTTCTATCTCCAACTTCGGATCACCCTCTCACGATGCCTTGCGTCTTAAATAACCTTAGCTAGTGTTGACAACGCTCTTTCGCACCACCAATGTCTGCCTTCGTCTGGCTCTGAACAATCAATGGAATCAGGCTTGACACAAGCAAGTGGGGACGTCCGAGAAGCTGTCGTCTCCATTCAGGAACAGGTGTACGTTGCTAGATGGGCCACAGAGTCTGCAATAGCATCTCATCCAAAGAAGTTTCCTAGCTGTCTACGCCTCGTTACCTGCATATAGTATGCTTTATCTCTCTCGGAATATTTGAGCTATCTGACAGACTTGTGCCTAGCTATACTCTATTATGACTACCTCCTGACCTTGGGCGATGAAGTACGCCTCTTCTGGTCAACGAAAAGGTTCACCATGGTCGTTATAGTGTTCTACTTGAACCGGTATATCAGCCTCCTTGGACACATTCCAATACTCTTTGGGCGATATTTGTTGTCTTTATCTTCAGATAAAACTCAGGTGGGACATCCCTATTTCTTCGAATTATACGGGAACCTGAAAACCACATAGGCGTGAGTATCAGTGTAACCCCGGTGGTTCCGTTCCTCTAGACCTCATAAACACTTAGATGCCACAACCTCCTTAAATACCACCAGTACCTCGCCGGAATAATTCAAATAATCGCAGGGAGTGAGTCTGAGCTTACTTATCCTAATATCTCATCTCACGGTGTGCAGTTGCTCTTGCGTGCAGAACTTATGCGCTCTATGGGCGAAAGCGACGCGTGCTCTATCCCATTGCTATTATAGGTCTTGCGGTCGTTGGATTTGGGCTGGTGAGCCCCGATCATCCCAGTTTCACCCTTATTTATTCACTCACCACTATGAGCAGTGGGCTCTAAGCAAGATGAAGCCTCTGCCAATGAGTCCCTTCGAGCGACTCACTCCAACAGGCTGCCTCTTGCCCTTACCCAAAGAAGAGTATGTCAAGCTCCTTTGATCCATTCCCTAAATTCCCACTAATTTTTCGCCCACAGTGCATTTCGTTCGTAAATCTGACGATCGAGCTCTCCCCATGTCTTCATACATGGTCTACAGATTACGCCGGTGCCTGGGCAGGCATGCTCTTGTTCGACACGATCATTTTCATCATGACCACCTATAAGTCGATCGCTCGTTGGAGAGAGGACGAGTTCCATCAAGATACCACTCTACTTCACATCCTCCTCCGGGACGGTAAGTCGCCAATGCTGGCATGTCCACATGTCTCATCTCCAATGCTCTATTTTCTCCAGGATCAACCTATTTCGGGTACGTACACCACTCAGTGCTTTCCCGAATTTGTCAAGCTCAGAGATCGCACTACAGTGTAATGGTCCTGTTAACTCTTTCCGTCATCATATCCTTCTATGTGAGTGTTTTCTCCCCTTTCAACTTACGTATTACCTATCAGAAATAGGTCTCCCCCGTTCGTGTCAGCCGTCTATCTCCGTTGTGCTCCTGATTAATTTGGCTGTTACTCCCATCATCAGGATTATGACAGAGGGATCACTACAAGTCTGACAAACGTGTAAGTTGCAGGATCCGGCCACGAGCTTCATGTCACCCTCTTCCCCATCACATCAAGCCAACAATGAAGTGACCCCTTGATAATTGTTTTACCATTTGCATTTGACTTGTATCTGCCGTATCCCGTCAGCTAACAACTTCCCATAGGCTATCGTCGATCATGATATCTCGACTCATGCTCAACCTTCGCGACCCAGACGTCACGTCCAACCGGAAGTTCTTGCCACGAACTCTGACCACACTTATGGAGACTTCGATGTCTGAAGATAGCCTATCGGAGTGTATATCGAATGGGGAAGTTATTCTACAACAACTGGGGGGAACTGCGAGGTGCGCTCACATATCTTGTTCCCCGAGGAGCTGATGACCGACTTTGTTGCGCGTTTCGGTACGTATCGGCGATGTGTTGTGGGTTGGATAGTGAGGTAACATTGTTGGGCCCGAAACCGCGTGCCCGCATGGCGAGTGATGCGACAGATGATACCGTCGTCCAGTATTTCTATGGTACCGACCAAGGTGATGAAGCAAAGCATATAGGCGATCCAAACAAGTATCAGAGGAAAATTCTCGAGTCGTTCTGAGATATTTCAACTCTCAGTGCACCCCATCTTAGGTTTCATCTTACGTTCATGTTCATCACTTTCGATTTTTATAGGCCCAATACAGTGTCCTTGTCTTAGTGCGTACGATGTACAATGCATCAACACTACTAAGTGATAAGACGTTTATTTCCGTGAGTTGATCCACGGACAGGTTCATGCATCGGGTATCTTGGCCATCATCAGAAATCACACGCGAATGCGCTTTGACCTGAGTACAGCCGACGGTGGGCCTCAATAACTCAGACAGTTGCCGTGATCGCATCCGATACTTATCCTGTCTGCCAATCGTAACCAACAACAGGAATGACTGGCCTCCAAAACTGGTTCACCAACAATATCCACCTCCCACCATCACCCTACCCCTTCCTCCTCTCCACCTCTCTTGGGCTCCTGATCGCGTCTGAAGCTACTAGCTTCCATCTCGGTACCGGTCTATTCAAGATATGCGCCTCGTTATCATTCCTAAGCGCCGGTCTCGGCCTCCTGGAAAATAACTGGCGTAATCTCCTGGAATGGCTTAGGAAGCCGGCAGGAGCATCGCATGGCAGCACTTACTACTCCCTGGCTATCGTCCTTGGGCTTGGGTTCAGCTCGTTGGGGGATATTTTCCTCATACCATCTGCTGCGACATATTACGGCCTCAACAAGCCCAGGTCGAAAATAGCTTCGAGGGCCAAGAATATCTCGAGATCGACTCCAAAAGGGGAAGAATGGAGAGAGGGAGAGGTGCATGAAGCAGCTACTGTTCGATTCAAGTTGGGTACTTTGTTCTTCGCATTGGCACATATGGCGTATGCCGTCGGGTTTCTCTCGTCCGCTACCTCCAACTGGCGTTTATCCTTGCTTGAAACCATCACGGACCCCGTCCGGTTTCGCGTTGTCCATTTCGTTCTGTCGTTCACATTCGGCATTTTCGTCGCGCACCGCCTTGGGGCCCTGCAGAGACCGCAAGCTGGGATGCGTGGTAGCGCGTTGGTAGTTCCAGGGGATCTTCGGTCCCTTGTACGAGGATATATTGGGATTATCATGACAATGGTATCGGTTGCTACTGCAACTGACGATGGATGGCAGAAGATTGTTGGAGCGTGGATGTTCATGATCAGCGACCTGTTTGTCGCTATGGACGTCTTTGGATCTAAGAGGGATCTTCGTACGGGTGGACTCGGTCGGCCAGGGTGGAAGTCGAGGTCTATTGGATGGATTGTGTATTTCTGGGCTCAAATGATCTTAGCTGGGACGGTATAAGCACAATATCAAGAGTGTGTTTCTATTCTCAAGCAATGGTAACAGCTGGCTAATTAGAGCGCCTTTTCCAGAGCGATAAGCTCCAGGAGTGTCTCGTAGTCCTTGTTACCTTTAAAGTTATCGATATTGACAGACTTCAAGGGCCCACGAACGTTGGGGTTCCCGTACCCAAAGTTTGCCGTGATAACAGCCTTGATGCCGCCAATACCTCCTATTTTTGAACAGGCCCAATCACCGTGACCGAGTTTTGCCTGCAATTCCATTGCTTCCTTGATATTTCCCTCCTGCCACAACTTGTACAGTTTGCCATGCAGCTTTGGTACAAGGTTGACCAAAGCCGCGATGGTGCCGGCACTACCTGCGAGAAGACCGAAGAGATAGGTATCGCTACGACCAGGGTAGACTGAAAACTCGGATGGAGAGAAGCGAGAGGTCAAGCGATGGGTTTTGCCAATGTTGCCGCAGGAGAGTTTGGTGCCGACGATATTGGGGTGAGTTGCGAGTTTGCCGATGATTTCAGAGTCGAGATCTTGGCCCGCAGTGACGGTTGGGAAGTTGTAAATCATGGTCGGGATTGGGGAGGCATCTGCTACCTACGGCTCATAAATTCAGCCTGCGGTTGGTTGAGATTTGGGCGCATGCTTACCTCGGTGTGGAACCGGATAATATTGTCCGGAGTCATCACCTTTGGCCAAGTCGAAGGTGTGAGCACCAAGGCATGCGACGCTCCCGCCTCCTTGGCGTCGACACATAATTTCTTTGTCTCACGGGTGGACTGGGCACCAGTTCCTGCCAATACCAGGACGTTCTGGAAGCCGTTGTCGTCTAGAGTTTTTCGAGTCAACGCGATAGCTTGCTTCCGCTCATCGTGCGATCTGTAAGATCCGATATTATGACTTGTCGGTACGAGTCATGGATTAGACATACAAGTGTTGAGCTTCGCCGTTGGATCCTTGTACTAGGATTCCGGTGACTCCGCCCTACTCGACGCGTCAACAGGGATATCGGAAGGATTCGTATGGAAGAATCGGCCAACCTGAGCAAGACGAAGGACATGAGCCTGAATTGAGGGAATATCTAGCTCCTCGTTCTCGTCAAAGAAGAGAACAGCAGGAACATAGAAACCAGGTGGGGGTGCTTTTGACATGATGTCGAGGAAACAAAGAGACTATTTCGAATACCTGAGGCCATAAGTAGGTCATCGATGAGGTGATAAATATAGCAGGCGGAAGTAGACATACCCGTTTCGTCATTAAACTCACTTCCCACGGATACACGTGGTTCGGCACGGCGCCTACGAATACTTTCTGTCATTGATTCAAGTTCTCATGTCTTCGCTATGATTTCGTCCCTCAAGAAACGGGTCACAAACGTCCTCGCAAACCCCAAAACAATTACATATGGCCTCAAGAACACCCCCATGCTCTCCAGGCGCCTCCTAGAGGCTACACGGCTCGGGCATAGGCAATATACATCCAATACTTTCCTCGCTTCGAACTCCCTGCGGAGGCGGTATACCACTGTCTCTCCCGCAAACCTTCGCGCGATACAGGCTCGGCAGATCTCCTATTCTTCAATACCCCGGTTTGTTGTGCGTGCATTCAGAGTGCCAATAGCCGGGGCGACTGTCAGTGCTGGTGGTCTTGGCTACGCGAATTATAAATTTGAAGGTGCGTGTCCCTCATGTTCACTTTCTGTGCCAATATTTAATTTACAACAGAGGTCAGAAAGACTACTAACCAATGGATAAGCACTGCGCAAGAAACCGCGCAAGACATCCTCGGGACGGCTTCAGATGGGCTCAAATCCGTCAAAGCTGCTGTCTCAGAAATTCAACTCCCTACTCTCGAAGCTCCTCAATTCCTCAAAGACCTATTCTCCTCCGGTGGACGCGAAGGCGGCGGTGGCCAAAATAACGGCAGCGAGCAAAACAACCGGAAGGGTCGGTCACCAAAAGACGAGGCTGCTATTGCTGCTCTTGTCGCTGCGACCATGTCGTCTCCTTCGGATACCAAGAAAGACCTCCCGGAGGACGCGAGGAACAATGGATTGATGCATTTGACGAAGAAGCTTATCGAGATTAGGAGCATGCTGCTGAGCATAGACCAGAGCGACGCGCTCAAATTGCCCAGTATCGTGGTTATTGGGAGTCAGAGTTCGGGAAAGAGTTCGGTGCTGGAAGCCATCGTTGGACACGAATTCTTGCCCAAGTGTGTAACACCTACCTCCACGGACGTAACACCGCTGATATCTTTCTAGAGGCAACAACATGGTCACTCGCCGACCCATCGAACTCACCCTTATCCACACACCAGCCAAGAACGGTCAGACGCCCATCGAATATGGGGAATTCCCTGGACTGGGCATGGGCAAGATAACCAACTTTGCCGACATCCAACGCACCCTCACCGACCTCAACCTCGCCGTCCCCGCATCTGAATGTGTTTCCAATGACCCCATCGACCTCCGCATATACTCACCCAACGTCCCCGATCTCACACTCATCGATCTCCCCGGCTACGTCCAAATATCTTCTCTAGATCAACCCGAGACTCTCAAGGAGAAAATAGCGGGGTTGTGTGATAAGTACATCCGCGAGCCGAATATCATCCTCGCCGTGTGCGCGGCTGATGTCGACTTGGCCAATTCACCTGCGCTGAGGGCGAGTCGGAAGGTTGATCCATTGGGCTTGAGGACTATTGGCGTTATCACAAAGATGGATCTCGTCCCTCCTGAACAAGGAGCGCAAATCCTCGGTGGTAACAGATATCCTTTACACCTCGGGTACGTTGGCGTTGTAGTCAAGAAGAAACCTGGTCAACCGTCAACAGCATTGACCACACGGCGAGCTGAGGACGACTACTTCGGGCAACACAGAGATGTCTTTGGGACATCGTCGCAACTTATGGTCGGTACCGATACACTTCGCCGTCGACTCATGGAAGTCCTTGAATCATCTATGGCATCCTCGCTTCACGGCATTTCCAATGCCGTCCAGCTTGAACTGGAAGAAGCTACCTACCAGTTCAAAGTGCAATACAACGACAGACGTATTACAGCAGAATCCTACGTCGCCGAAACGATGGACATGCTCAAACACCGATTCAAAGAGTTCGCACAGCAATTCCGTAGACCCGTCATCCGTGCGAAACTCAAAGAGATGCTGGACGATAAAGTCATGGATGTATTAGAGCAATTGTACTGGCTCGACAAGAGAACTTCAGAGTTGGGTCAACTTGGTTCAAATCCAAAGCTGAAGCCCGAAGATGTCGATCCGTATTGGAAACACAAACTCGAAGCTGCCTCGAGTCTCCTCACAAAATCGGGTGTCGGGAGAGATTCGACGCTACTCGTCGCGGATGGTCTCCGTGCACTTATCGATTCCATCGCATCCGGCGAACCATTCAACCACCATCCACGAGCCGCCGAGCGTCTTACTGAATTCTCCCACAATATTCTCCGCGACCGTATCGGTGTCACATCCGACCAAGTCGAAAACTGCATCAAGCCTTACAAGTATGACGTGGAAGTCGAGCCAAGGGAGTGGGAACAAGGACGACAACAGGCAATTGAACTGTTTGAGAAGGAGGTAGAGGCATGCCAGACGAAATTGAAGGAGATTACGAAGAAGGTTGGAGGGAGCAGGAGATTGAATGGGTTGATGAGTTATGTAAAGAGGTTGGAAGAAGAGCAGAAGGCGGCTAAGGCAGTAGCAACCACTAATGCTTCCGACGAGGGTCCTACTGCGAGTCTTGTGAAGGATGACTCGGATGAAATGAGTCCGGAGTCGTACCGGTATCCTCCTGCGCAGATTATGGATGGTGAGCGGTCGAAAGGCGTCTTTGGTGTCCATTTTACTGATTGAGCCGTGTTTCAGCTCGATATGCAATGATGTACAGCGATAGGCTAGGTATTCTCAAGCTGCGGCTTGCTGCACTCAAGTCACCCCGGTGTCGTGCTGGACCTCATAGCGAGGTTTTCTGCCCCGAGGCATTCCTCAACGTTGTTGCCGACAAACTCGCATATACTTCTGCCATGTTCATTAATATTGAGCTTCTAGAACAATTCTTCTATCAGGTCGGTTCTCTTCCCTTCCGTTTCAACCTCCGTCACTGATCCGTGTATCATGTTAATTAGTTCCCTCGTGAGATTGATACACGTCTGCTGTATGATCTGGATAGGAAGGAAATTATCGCATTCGCGCGGGAGAACCCGGTTGTTCGTCGACACCTTGACTTGCAAGAGCGCAAGGACAAGTTGGAAGAAGTGATGAAACAGTTGAACAGCCTGTCGACGCTACGAGCAGATCCTCAGCCTCAGCCTCGGAGACAACGAGGGCTTTTTGGCGGCATGTTCTGACCTCTTTTTTTTGGCCGCTCCAACCCCCATACGCATGGTTCTTTATGACCAATTCATGATTTCGCCTTTTTCAAAATTTGATCTGTAAATGATTTTATGTAGATTTTCGTGGAATGTTGCATGCCCCTCTCTTACAATATATTACACGCCGCTCTAGTCTCTAATAATTCGTACAAAGCGGTTGCACGATGAAGCGAAGAGCAGTGCTGCAATGTGAGGATGCGAACATGGTAAGGTAATTAATATATAAACCCGGAACGGTGGGTATACGTTGCCTGCATTAGAGCTTGGCTTTCGCAGTCTTGAGGACGTTGTCGAGCTTGGTTGCAAGCATGATGTTACCCCGTGTCTTGAGTTTACCCGTCATGAAAGCCTTTTGGCCGTTGAGCTAAGTAGTAAACGGTTAGTCTGGTAAAAAGAAACCGAAACGGAATGGGGATAGTGACGTACTTTGCCGCTGGCGAGGTCAACGAGGACATCATCGGCGAGGATGATTGTGACGTCGGCCTTGGGGGTAGCTTTACCCTTGTATACAGTCCCAGTCTTCTTTGCGTCGATAGTCCAGGTGGCGGTTTGTCCGTCTTTGGTGACTTGAAGCTCGAAGATGCCGTTGGTCTGAAACCGGAATGAACTCAGGGATGTAGTCCCAAACGAGCTAAGGATGTCAACGAACTTTCTTGATTAGATCCTGCCTCTCAGAATCGCTAGTCTTTGCGAAACCAGCTTGAAGGCCGGCGATAAGGTCGGAAGACTGTATACAAACGTGTCCGGCGGCCGAAATTAGGAGGTGAAGGGGTGGAGACTGACCTGGAAACCTGGGACTTTGATATCGTCAGACATTGCGGTTGCTGGTGGAGGAGGAGAATGAAGATGTGTGGGATGGGGAAGAGCGAGATTTAACGTGTTGACGAGGCCACTGAATTTGCATATGATTTACCAGTTGTGAGCTCGTGAATGATGGACATGTGATCATGATCAAATCCGAACCACAACGCTCCGAACCCACCGAATCAGTTCCCCCGCTTGTTTTGGGGAACCCCAGTCCTCCATAAACATATGATATCTTGTTGTAAATATAGCCATCTTGCTCTTCTATAACCGACCTGCACTCAAGGTTCGTTCTTTCGTAGAAATTCTTCATACCTGAGCTACTCATTGCAGCTATCTCCAAATGAAACCGCTTCTAGCGCAAAACGGGAACCATCATCGCCAGTTTCCTTCTCTTTTTGTCATACAAAGCAATTGTAAGGGTGGGCTGCTTCCCTCGTTTTTTACTCAAGTCCGGGTGCTGTTATATCGCATGGGAAGGCGACAATTGAAAGGGAAAATTTGGTGTACTGACTTAGCAGATGCGGCTGCCAGAAAACGTGTGAACCGGTATTCATGGGTCCAAAAACTTATCGTGCCAGCCCATGAATACGTACACCTCGACTCTTCTCCTCACACGTAAATGTGGTTCTCGTATAATCTGATGTTTGTTTGCTGCAAATTCATCCCCGTCTCCGCTTCAGAATGACCTGTTTGCACGGTGCCGAACATTGTTTGATCCGCTATTACTGGCAAACTCCTGGCAGTAATCATATTTCGGATCCCACCCCGAGGCAATTCCTTTAAAAATACAGCTCACTGTCATTTGGACATGTCCTCTTTTGATAACCCCAGTCAGCTAATCTCCCATTCCGGACAGAGCACAAAAACCCGAAGAACAATATCAGCACCTTCACGCCTTGGCCTCCCTCATCCCTAGGACCCTGATCACAAGGCTCCTCCCTCCTTTGCACTGCAGAGTAATGAGCCTCAGGGTCACTTTATTAGACTTTCCAGACTTGTGACCGCCTTTCAACATCACCCAGGTACCATTTATTCGCTTGTGGGAGTGGTCGGCTTCTCCGCTATGTGTAACAAATGGCTCTTTCTGAACAGATCTAAACTCGGACACGCACCAAAATGATTTATGAATGGGAACGTCAGAGTCAGAGAGGCCATGCCCCTTTGCTGTCGTTCGTTTACATCTCACTCTCGCTCTCTCTTTTTCGCTCCTTCTCCTCTTCTCTCCCCCTCTCCTCCCTCCTTTCCTCCTTCTTTCCTCCCCCTCCTCCCCGAATTCGCTCTAGGTCGACGAAGAATGCGCTGTCAATTCTCGCAAGAACATCCGAATGAATCTTGCTTTTGTTCCGCATGTCATCTCTCCTCAGAGCTCTTTCCAAGGCGACAAGACGGAAAGATTGTCCTACCTGTCCTACCCGCCGCTGGAGGTACATCCATCAATACGCTCGAATTCCTACAGCTTTGGTCTCATTTGGTATCCCACTCATCATAGACACCCCACCTCTCCGTGCAGACCCACACCCAGGTGTTCCTCAAGCCAGTACGCAGGTCTCAGCACCCGCATCAACACCCTTCCGCCTCCCAACGCCACTTACGCCGGACCAGCTCGCCCAAACTTCCTGTACGTATTCCCTAGACACTAGCGAGCATTCCGGCGCCTGATCTGTCCTTCGGTTGACACAACCCTCTTATTGTCTTTGTACTAGCTTCCCAGCCGATGCCTGCAATCCCGACAGAACGCGCCGGCCACGGACACCGTCCTCGTGCTCGGTCTAACGCACGTACCATAAGCTCTGGAACTTCTGCGCGGCTCAGAAGCGTTAATATCCCCACAGGTGAATTGCCCAAGCCATTCCGTCATTGACTAGCTTGCTTTATTCCTAACGATGTTTATCATCCATACAGACACTAATACCCTTCCAGAAATACCCAATCCGAGTTCTAGTTCTTCTACATCGAATTTGCGTCCCCGTTCTCGTTCGCAGTCCTACCTCACTACAACTACTGCGGTCTCCAACCCCTACCCTATGCCAATCGACCCTCCATACCCCAAGTCATCCTTAGATAATCGCACAAAAGCACCCGCACCCACGCCCACACCCACACCTGCATCTTCATCTTCATCACCCTCGACCTCGGCTTCGACACTGACAAGTACACCTTCCGCCCCTACACCACCACTAAAATTCTGTCCGCCATTTGTCGCGTGCGACAGAATCGCCATCCCAGCTGACAGTGACGCAGCAAAAGAGGGCGTGACAATGATACCCTGGAGCGTCCGTCGTCGAAAACAGAAGTATCGCTCTGGTTTTGACACTGGTACAGGTCAAGGCAAGGGCAAGACGATGTTTAGATATTATGGTCCTGATAATGATCCCGGCAGCGACTCGAGCGCCGGTGCCAACAAAAAGCGGTAAACGCCCCCACCCCCTGCCTGCATTTATACTTGCACTTGTAACTCTGGCAATTGTACATAGATTTGAGCTATGCCATAGATCATGCCTCTGTATGTGTATATAATTCTTAATGTTTGTACTGTAGAAAATGAAGGATTCGGAACCTTGGTTGTTTGACAGGGAACCGAGAGAGGGATACAAAAATAGCTTGGCGCCGAAGCGATAGGAAGGTTCTACGGGCGACTCCACGTGTGAAGCAGCAGGCAGGCTCAACAAGAATAAATAAACAGGGATCACAACTCAGGCTCAGCAATGAAACCGGAGATGTATGTCTATGCGAGTGGCGGCTAAGCGCTGCAACGTGCGTTGGAAAAGGAGCGAGCACAACGGAGAAAGTGCAGTCCAAGGTTCTCTCTCAGACCGGCGCAGCAGATGACAAAAAGCAAACGAGGCCCCAGCAAGGCCGTTAATTTTTAATTGAGCAGTGCATTCGTCTCGAGCAGGAAGTGTGGCCCAATAAGGCAAGCGGACGTCACACAGCCAGGCACTTTAACTCCTGACAAACAGCCCAGACATTCCCCCAACCCTCCGTTCTCCCCATCACCGCCGCCCAGCAACGACCCCACCTCGTCCGCGCCACTCCCCGCCACCACTTTCACGACACCGACGCATGAAATACATCGAGAACCCTGCGCTCGCCCGTCTCGCGCAGTCCCTCACCCATGAGGGCCCCGAGTGCTCCGTCCATACTCGCATGGAAGCATACAGCTGCAAGAACATCAAGCGCGACAAGAAGCTCTTTAAAACGCTAGAATCCGCGTACAAGGACGAAGTCTCACACTCTCCACCCCTCCCATCCTGGCTTGCGCTTGACCAAGAAGCCGAAATGACGCCCTTCGGGCCAATCGACAAACAGGCCTCGCGCAAGACCTTCTACCTCCTCATAGCCACTCTTAACATTGCTTTTCCCGATTACGAGTTTTCTGATGTCCGGCCCTCCCATTTTGTTAAGGAGAAAAATGGTGCAAGCGTGCTCAACGCGCTCAGCAACACTTTTGTGTCACCTCAACGTGCAGGACTAGCTGCACCCAGATCCTACTCGTCTTACCCCCCTTCCTCACCAGACATCTTCCCTCCTCCCTCAACTTCTCCTTATAACCAAGTTCTATCCAGTCCTCTCAGTCCTCCACCAATAGTATCAGGCACCCATCCAGTTCTCTTTCGCCTCATTGATCAAGTCATCGGCCTCTCTGAGTGCGAGGTCTTCTCCTATACTCCAGATATTGAAGCCGATCCACACGCCAACGACTTCTCTGACGATGAAGAAGACACTCCTTCGGTCGCCGATGAAGGGTCTTCATCCGACGATGATGCCACCTTCCAATTTGATGATTATGATATTGACGAGCACAGACCTCGCCATGACGCCCGAGCCTCTACAACGACGTCAAGGGCTGCTCTGGATCCCACTTTCCCGGAAGAGGTGCCCTCACCGATATACAATGCCCGAGGAAGACGTCGCGGAGCGTTGCTCTGGTCATCCCATTGGTTCTTCCTGAACCGGAAGTTGAGACGAATACTCTACATCTCGGTTTGGGCGCGTTCCAGGGGAGTGGGACGCTCTTCGTATGATGACGTATACGAAACTGAGCCTCTGTCGAGCTCTCTCTCAGAGAGGTTCAAGGCTTGGAGTGGCGGTGCTGGTGCTGGCGCCCGAGCTATGGGATTGACAACTGTAGCTTGAGTGTGAGTATGCCCCACATTGCATGTCCCAGTACAATTGTTTGAACATACCCGCTAGATATGATACCTGTTTTTCTGTTTTGATGGAAATGCTGACATTACCGGCGAATGTCTCTTGTCTGTACAGTAGCGGTTGTATAACATTCCCCTGCTTGATTCTTTACGATTCCTTAAAGTCTGAACCCCTGGACTGGTTGCTTACCTTCACCGCCTTTCAACGGTGGTTTGCATTTCTTTCTTATGCCTCTCCCAATACATCGGTCTTTCTCCAAATCGATTTCCAGACCACGCGAATAACTTCGGTCGTTACGGCTAAATCGGAACCGTTGTCACGAGCCTAAGACCTGAAGGAGGACGTCATCGAAAGGTCTATCAATCAAGTGGTAATACGCACCTGATAAGTCGAGGCATGCAACCTACACGCGCAAGAAGGGTGGTTGAGGTGTTGTTCTTCCATCGATAAAGACCGGAAGATGGAAGTGAGAAGACAAGGAAGTGCCCTGCAGAGCTGTGACTCTGCCACGCATGTAACATTGGCGCTCCTATACAATTCAAGTGTACATGACTCATGAAAACAAGCGCGTCAGTATGTTCCTGGGTAGCAGTACGTCAGAGCCCCATTATGCAATGATTTGCTGTGGTTCAGGCCATTCATGGAGGGATAGTGCCTTCTTGCGGTGACCAATGTTGATGAGGGCGGTGAGGAACGAGGAGCATGGTTGAAAGATTTTGACCTCGTTAGATTTCTGGTCGTTATATCGATGATGGATTTCGGGAAATTTGTGATCACGTGCGGACATAGATATCATTACTTCAAAGGGACTACAGTTTTTTTTTCCAATTTATTGTCTTTTAGTGCTCTATGTAAGACCTTCGGGCCCTTGTGCTCTAATATACATTCCATCTAATTTTCTTGGAAGAGTCCGCAAACATGGAGAACTAGTGGCCGGGTGACCTAGGCTATGGTATCGAGCCTACGTGACTACGATCGCTATGGATTTGTATACTAGTCAGAATGTGGTGTATCTACGTTTGGCCGAGAACGAACATGCTACAGGGAAAGGATTGCCCGAGACTAATAAATGAACGAATGAGAGAAAAGGAAGCGCTACTCTACAGTTGAAGTTCAAGGGTTTTTCGTCTTTCTTGTTCCCGCTACCCTCCTCGTTTCTTTCCTGTTCGCTTTCTCCCTTTCCATCGCCTTCTCTTTCCTTTTTCTTTCCATAATACGTCTCCTCCTCCAGTTTCCGCCATTTGTCTTCAGATCTTTTTGCAAGGGATTACAGTAACAGTCGTGAGTTATTCTGAGTGCTAAGCGCTGAACAGCGAGCGCTTGAGCATTGCTCTGATGCCCAAAGTAGACTGCGTGCGTATGCGAGGGTTATGCAAACGTGGCACAAGAGTCCCACCGAGGCCCAACCAATGCTTAGACGTAGGGAATTTCCCTCACGGACCTCTTTCTCCGATTCTGCCTTTGACCGCGTCTTTGCGTTTTGATCATGAGGCCTCAGCGCTCTCCGTCTATCTCTCCTGCCATTGCCATGAGTCACCGGCATCGACGCTCTATCGTTGTCGTCAAATAAACCTGTAATAGGTTCCAAGTTCCAGGTTCCAACTGGCATCATTCCAGGATGCCACTTTGCTGTCTTTAGTACCACCTGCCTAGACTATATCTCGATGCTCTATGCAGGTAACTTCCGATGGCGACACAAGCTGCGATGAACTGCACGCCGTCAGCTAGCCAGGGCTCCACACTCGGTGCTTAAGAAAACGTGAGCTTTTGCACCGCTTCATAGAATAGCATGGCTTGCTCGGATTCAAGCCAAACGCCTAGCTCCGGGATTTATCCAAAGGTAGTTCCAATCTTCTGAACCGTCCCGCGTCACCAACACCAGCTGACACCATGGAAGCGCAGGTTGGTTGTTGCTAGCTATCACGTGGATCCACCTCGAACCCTCCTTCCCAACCGTTCCCTTCCAAGCCTGGTTATGGCCTTACCGTAAATGATACTCGCGGGGAATATCCGATCTCAAGTCTATCTACGAAGCCTCGTTCTTGATGTTGTTGCAGCCCAAGCGGACCGTTCGGGCCTTGCTGGCATTGGATTCTCCGTCAACTATCATCACATAGGCTTTCTAGATTTTGGCCGTTGTTGATCCTATGAGTTTCTCTGTGCAGGTTGCCCGCGAGAAGCCCGTCAACGAGCTTATGCCACGTTAGTTTCTGCGTTCACTTATGTTCTCTGGAAGCTTCTCGCTGCCTTGGATGACCTGCACGAACAGCATGCGGTCCGCCCGGTGCTTCTCTGCCCTTATGGTGATACTCCACACTACGGCTGCATTCTCTTTTTCAAGGAAATAGCGCGTCGAACGCGTATAAAAGAGCTGCATTTGCCTCCAAAATGTTCGAGCTTCCCTCCTGGCAAGAAAGACTCACCTCCACACACAATGTTCTCCTCCAAGTTCTTCTCCTTGGTCCTTTTGGGCTCCCTCGTCGCTGCCAACCCGTAGGCCCATCCTATTCATTAACTCTTCATATCACTGGCTAACGCATCTCGTATAGCTTGGAGCGCCGCACGGCTACGAACGTTTTCCCCAAGCCACCTACAACTTCCTCCCTTAGCTCGCCTATCAGAGTCAAGGCTGGATCCACTTTCACCCCCCCTCAGGAGTACACTCGCTACGACCGTGGCTCTGGTGGCTGCAATGGCCAAGCGGAGGGTGGTGATTCTGACGCCGTTTTCTTGCTCGAGGAAGGCGCGACTCTCAGCCGCGTTGTAATTGGCGCCAACCAGTCCGAGGGTGTCCACTGTCTTGGTGGGTTTAGGTTGTACAAGGAACGATGCATTTCCATGCTGATAACGCTCATTTTGTCTATAGGTTCTTGCACTTTGGACCATGTCTTCTTCGAGGTGAGTGATCTCGGTCTGGTTTAGTCTTCATGCGTTGATCCAGTTTGTGGTCAGGATGTCTGTGAAGATGCTATTACTATCAAACAGAGCAGTGGTACTTCTCGCATCAATTACGGAGGTGTAAGTCCGTTCAACTTTATTATGAAGATTGTCATTTGTTGATTACATCCCTCAGGCCAAGGTACAGTTGTCTCCATATTAAGTATCATTTCTTTTAAATCCCTGCGCAGCACGCCAGCGACAAAGTTGTTCAACACAACGGCGGTGGAAAGGTTCGTTCCTATTGTGCTTGAGGCAGTCATTTCCATGCTGACAAACAAGTGCACAGGTCATCATCAATTCAGTGGGTTATAATTACTATCTATTGGTATCCCAAGCACTGACCCTGCTCAAGTTCTACGTTGAAGATTTCGGCAAGCTTTACCGTAGTGTGAGTAAATATATCGGCATTCGCGGGTTCCCTGCTCAATCTCCGCCATTCTCTAGTGCGGAAACTGCGGAACTCAATACAAGCGTGATGTCGAGATCAACGACGTCTGGGCTGTGGACGGTGACGTTCTTGTCGGAATCAACTCGTAAGCCTACCGTGTTGCGCATTCAATCTATGCATCGACTGACATTCAAACACAGGAACTACGGAGAGTAGGTCGAAATTTGATCATCAGCAGCACGAGACTCATCGTCTTTCAATAGCACTGCTAAGATCAGGACCACCAGGGCTCAGGACGTCGACACCATCTGCCAGCGATACAACGGCAACGACGACGGTGATGAGCCAAGTGAAGTTGGTAGTGGGCCTGACAGCCAGGTATGTTGTTCATGGATCTAGTATATTTGATGGTATTCTTACTTGAAATTCTACAGTACTGTCTCTACAGCACCTCAGACATCTCTTCCTAGATTTTTATTGGTTATTGAGGAACTGGCCTTGTATTCGTATTAATAAAATCAAAAAAATGTTGTCTATCAAACGCGCATATGGAGTATCAAGGAAGGTGGGGAAGATGTATACTGTTTAAACCCCCTGCCAGTAAATCAAGAGTCTGAAGCCATTGGCCATAGCACTAGAGAATGTCGGCCCTTCCACGGTTCCGTTGGACAAGATTGTGCGAGGGCGGGGGGCATTTCTGGCGTGTTCATATGACCACTCAAACTCTCCTACGAAAAACTCAGGGTGCCGCCGCTCAGGTAACTGGTAGGTATTACAGTCGGCCCTGTCATAACCCATAGCACTTTGTCCCGTGTTCGGGCTATGAGTACGACGGAGTATGGGTTGTGAGAGAGAGCTAAGGTACGAAAAAGCCGACATTATCCCCGGGTCGAGTTATAGGTTGTGACAGAGTTGATTTCACACCCAACCGTTCTCATTATTCACTGACAGTGAACCTTTTCATGAGTTCCTTTCACGGACGAACGTGCAGTCCCTGATAATGACTAGGGTGTTGAGTTCTTCTTTTTCGAACGACTGAGTTAACGATCAGCCGTGTGGCCATAGCCCATCCCTGCAGAGTTTCGGGGCAGCAAATTGGTTATTGCCATACACTAAACCAACCAGGGGCTGTGACTCTCGCGTCAGGGGTTGCTGGAAACTTCTGACCCTCGATTCGACGCATCCTAAACCTTTTTAGGTCACTTCGATAGCGGTCTGTCGCGTCTAGTGCACAGATATCCCGTTGCACGGCTCAGTCATGCTGCGGATATCCTCATTAAATATCATTAAATATCATTATTGTTTCGAAGGCTATACCTTATGCATTATGTATTATGACGAACGTCAACTCCCACTTAATGGCATCATTGCATCACATTTCATTACCGCCTCCCGCTCGTGGGGTGTATCAGTACCATATTAGCCTGGTGCTTTAGTAAGTGCCTCCAGCGGTTGATCAGCGCCAGCGGATTTTTGATACATATGGGAAACTGACCACGTGTAACTCCAGTCAGCTTTAGTCACGGCGCCCAGTCTATCCTCTCCCATTTCAAGCGACGAACGTGGATTTCGTCCAGTCAGCGTTCCGAGCCGGCAGTTAAACGGTTAAGTTCCCCTCCTCTGTCCAGAAGAATTGATCCTCTCTCGGCAAGCTGATAGTCATCAACACCACTGGCCACCACTGGGCGTCGCGTGATTTACGAATCCCTTCCGGTCTCCACGAGTTTAACGCTTCGACTCCAACTCAGTTAATCCAGTGTCCACAAGCGTCCGCGGCCGGTATTACGCCGGAAGCAACCAAGATGCGAAGGATGTTCACGAGCCTCCATGAACTATTCTACTTACTTTGACATACCGGTGAGATTGTTCTGTAAATTTCACAAGAAGGCTTCTGGTACTTTCTCTACCGGGTTACGATTAGAAGTCGAGGGACAGTGATCGGGCCTACACGAAGTCCAAAAATACCTTTAACATCGGACATAGCTTTCCCCGTCCAGAAATAACACTTCCGTCCTCCAAGAAGATGTCATTGTGTGTGACTATTGAACCCAAAGGCGCTGAAGACTAAGGCTAAATATGAACCTTTTGCCTGCTGCAATGGTGACTGTCGCTAGCCAATCCCAATGGCGTACTCGATTATCACTCCCCAAGTTCCGCCAAATACTAAAGGAATGCCCCCCCGCATTCCTCGTGCATCCCATCGGCATGCAGCACCGTCAGGCCCATGGCCGTGGGCTGACCTCAACGAAGATAACCCGATCGACACCAGGTTTTCTGGCGAGAGCCTTAGTATGCAGGATCCAAATTCGTGGACGGGATACCCTACCTCGCTGTTCCGCAACTGGTCAGTTGTCCGTTTGGAAAGGAGCGGTATTGCTAGGCTCTTGAGAGAGCGGACTGGATCAGAATGGCCTTATTGTGTCATTTACTATGTGGACGTTAATGATCAAGGCCGGTTCTCGAAGCCTTCCCACCACGAAGTGACACCACAGAATACGAAGGAATTCTGGAGCAGGATACAGGTGAGCTTGACTGTACTTTCTTATCCTCCGATTCTTCCAAGGCTTTTCTAGGCGAAACGACCAGATGGGACCCGTATTCGTGCCATCTTCATTGAACACATCTCCGGTCCAGTAATGCAAATGCTAGGAACAAAGTAACCTCCTGTGCCACAAATTTAGTACCTCTAATCTGATAATCACCGCCTCAGGTATCGCATAGAACCATTCTTCTTCTCCTCGTCTTTGAATTGGATTCCCTCGCGCTATCAAGAAGAAAATCCCGAAGAGGGATCCGATCGTGGGTAGCAAGTATCCGATCCCGAGATTACAAACACTGATTCCTGAGTTCTAGATATAACCATTGTCTTGAACTTTCTTCGAGCCATCGACAATCCGACCTTGAAAGCGTCCCCCTTGTCCCATGGTCCTAACCGAGTGATATCCCGGGCAGGAACGATTACGATTGACACACAGGCGCCCCTGTCCCTCCGCTCGAGTGAGTGTAATCATTTCCACAGAGAGTTGGGGTGCCTACCTCACATGTATAAATCAGATGACAAGGTTATACTCATCGATCTGCTGGCACTGCATATGATCAGACATAAAGATAGCAGTACCATCATATCGTATCATCCGCCTCCAGAGTGGCAAAGCACGAGTGCAGCAATCCTTCACTCCCGATTTCGGTTCGCAGGTCAGAGCGTGTACTGGAGGACCATCTTTAACCAATCGGACGATCCGACGTTCGTCCTTTTAAGTCTACTTTGGCATGCCTTGTACGCATGGGACGAAGCTCTTGAAACCCTTTATGCGCACATATGCTGGCTCGTGAGTGTGTAGCCTTTCTTGTTATTGCCCCCGATAACTGACCACGCACCAGGAAACCCAAATATTGATCACAAACGACGTCCTTCAAACACGCGAACTCCATGTTATTCGGGCCTCCCTCCTGCACTATACTTCACTCTTGGAGGATTTCAGAAAGGCCGTTTTCTTCATACTGAATACACCAAGCCCAACTATGCAGGACCACCCTGACCGTCAAGAGTCCATGCGAATCATGGACAGGGAATGCAATGTACTGCTTTCAGAAATAGAACGACTAGAAATGTTCCGCAGGATGCAGGACATGCGCCTTGAGAACCTAATCAATTTGGTGCGACCCACTTCAGTCCCGTCCGATATCTTCAGGCTTGAGGAACTGATGGCAAGTAGGCATTCAACAGTGTCAACTTTCGAGATAGTCAAGACATGCGGTCGTTGACGGAAGCAACTTTGCGTGATAGCGCAGGTAAGTGCTTACCCAAACTCCCGTTCGAGTCTGGGGGAAAGCTAATGAGAGCTGTCGAATGGGTGTGGTTAGTGATGAAGCAGATCTCGTACCTAACAATGGTGTTCCTCCCTGCATCATTCGCAGCAGTGCGTAGTAGATCTGATGGATAAACGTCATCTCACCCATTTACACCCGTATAGTCGGTGTTTGGTATGAACGTTCGAGTCCTCGCCGAAGATGCTCATGGAGAGTTGAGTCATTATGCTGCACTTGCAGTGGTCCTAACAGCTGTATCCATTTGGATCCTGGTTGCACTTCACAACAAACATCGTCATGAGGACCCCAATGTTAGCTTTGCTTCCCGCTTGCAATGGCCTGTCAAAAATTTGATGAAGTGGGGATTGGGTAAACGTAGAGCCAAGGAGCCCAAAGACTTTGTGTGAAAAACCTTGCTATTGCGGCGGTTTCAACAATCTTAGGGTACTTAATAAATTCCATAATCTGTCGCCCGCAATCGGGTCACACATACACGTATCTTCGTGATCCCCCTTGAGTCGACATCGATAATGTGAACATGTGCATCTGTCAAGACCCGATGCGGGTCTAGTATAGTTCGGACCAAACTACTAACAGCTGTGACTTCCGAGTCATAACACTGTCAAGTAGATTCCGAAAAAAGCCCCTGTAATCCATCAAAAGCCATATGACGTGAGATACTCCCCCTGCACAATAGCCGAGGAACGTGCGCCAGTGTGTCAACACCTCCAGGTACCGAAAGGGCGCTCTCCTGTCAACTGATTACGCACAGCATTGCTGTCCACATGGTGCTGGGTGCAGTCTCTGGAAACACAGGGGCAGATGTCGGGCAGTGTTGATAGCGATCGTCATGGGTCTGACATGGAGTCGGGATACATTCTCTTGAGGTGGCGGTATTTCCGCAAAGAGTATAGCGCTAGGGTTTCTGCGATAGGAGTCAAAGGACAGAAATGAGAGGAACATAACGAGGCGTACACACCTTTCTTGATGTATTCGCCCATTTTGAGCGCTTTCTCTATTTCGTCCCTATCGGTTAGATTTCTGTTTTCTTTCTAAGGATTAGGAACGTGCTTCAAGAGATGACAGCACAAGGAGTACTTTCGAATAACCGTCGTACTCTTCCATTGAAGTCATAACTAAACGGCGGTGGGTTGAAATGAGGATTGACTCCACAATACACATGAAACTCACGAAGGATCTGGATAATCTCGCCCGAGTTGACGCAACTCTTTGTAAAGTGCAAGAGCCCGCAGGCGGGTAAGGTTGCTCGTCATCGGTTTAGGCACAGGGGGTTGCTAACGGACGACACTGAAGGCGGCGCTGGGGAGGGCCACGGTTGCGGCGTTTGGAGCTGGTGGCCGCCAAGCGTGTGAACTTGCGGTCCGTGGGGAACCTATGTATTGATTTCTCTTGTCCCAGGATCCTCGGCAAACCCATCGCGTGCGCAATTTCTCCTCTTTTCATTGGCTCTGCTCCTTCTCCTGCAAATACACGACTACAGGTTTATTTCATCCCCTTCCATCCTTTCATGTGCCATCATTCCAAAGTGCCAGCCTTGGCGCATCAGATTTGACAACTCTCTGTTCCGTTGTTCTACTTAGCATAAGATAAATAAACAACCCAAGTCTAGGATTCCCAGTCATGGGTAGCCTTCTGACAACCTGTAAACCCGACATTGTCTACTGGTCTTGTGACTTTGAGCCGGTTGGTGTATCATGGAATCTCCATATCCCTGGCCATCCAAGACTGCCGCACGGTTGGCATAGTTCTTGAAGGCTGCACAGCAAAGGAAGCACGAGTCCACCAGCTCCTTGAGCTATTTATCCTCTGATACGGCCCCTTCTTTTCCATTGCGCAGGGGCCTGCATCTTCCACCAGATCTCCAAGATCTGAGTTTCATGTTTCGGAAGTCATGCATTATCTCCAGGAACAGCATCGCCAAAAAAGGAAAGAGACCAACGAATTCATATTGAACTTACATTTCCAAATTTATCTAATCGCATTATTGGTTCATTGGCTACGAACGTGTTCAGCTGAGTTAGGCATCTGTAGTTTGCAAGAGTTTACAGCCGCCACGGGTGGCCCGGGATGGGTCGGGCAAAAAATTCATGTCTCGGCATATTATAAAGCTTCCAGCTCCCGAAATTCCTCTTCCCACTCTTGTCCCCCACTCCTTCTCACCGAAACCAGAGGAAAATGGTCAGTGTCGACGAAAAGAGCTCCAACCATGAGTCCGATGTGAAGGGCCCGAACGACTCCTTAGTCTTGGACAGAAATCGCCGCGCCGCCTTGGCAGAGGTTGACAATGCTAAGTTCTCGTTAGTATCTCTTGGCTTTCTCCTTTCTCCTTGCAAACTGGAATTCTGTTAACCCTCGCACGTTCCTATGTTATACAGTTGGTTCCATGCGAAAGTTTGCGTTGTGGCAGGCGTTGGCTTCTTTACTGATGCGTACGTATATTATCCTATCTGCTGGCCGTACAGTATCTTGATCGTCTGCCCCTTTCAGATACGACATTTTTGCAATAAACATTGCATCTGTCATGCTGGGTTACGTCTACGGTGCAAATGGCAAGCTCAACGCAAATCAAGATCTCGGTGTAAAAGTGGCTACTCCTATTGGCACACTCGTTGGTCAGCTGCTTTTCGGTTGGCTCGCCGATCTCGTCGGTCGTAAGAGAATGTGTGAGTAGATTGTCGATGTCGACTCTATGAAATCCTCCCTAACCTTAGACTTCTAGACGGCGTTGAGCTAATGATTATGATCGTGGCGACATTTGGTCAAGCGCTATCGGGCCAAGCTGCTTCCGTCAACATTATTGGCGCTCTCATCGTGTGGCGTTTCATCGTAGGCGACCTCCTCCAGTTTATTGAACCATTTGAAGCTGATCCAATCGAGCAGATGGGGGTCGGTATAGGCGGTGATTATCCTTTAAGTGCAGTTATTTCCTCAGAATTCGCGTCGACGAGGATACGCGGGCGTATAATGACCGCCGTTTTTGCCTCGCAGGGCTGGGGTAACTTCTGTCAGTGTCTATCACTCCAGAAAATAAACTTGTAACTCATATCTGCGATGTAGCTGCTGCTCTTGTCGCTTTCATTGTCACTGCAGCATACAAGAATGCCATCCTCGCTTCCCCTACCACGACTCATGTGGATAATATTGACCCTATGTGGCGTTTGCTCATCGGGCTGGGATGTGTTCCTGGCGTCGTTGCCCTCTACTTCCGTCTCACTATTCCTGAAACGCCCCGTTTCACCATGGACATTGAGAGAAACATCCAACAAGCCACAGCTGATATCAAGGCCGTCATGGCCGGTAGAAGTGGATACAGGGACGAAGATGCACCCACCCAGCGAGTCGATGCCCCTAAAGCATCTTGGAGTGATTTCGCACGCCACTTCGGGAAGTGGGAGAATGGCAAAGTCCTCTTCGGAACCGCGTATTCGTGGTTCGCATTAGATGTAAGCTATTGGCTTCCTCTGTCTGCCCTAGCATCAACTAATGCCTCAACTTTAGATTGCATTTTACGGCCTGGGCCTAAATTCGTCAATTATTTTGGAGGAGATTGGTTTCGGTACTCCTGTCACAAAAGGGGTTCGTGGCATTTACGATAACCTTGCCAACGTCTGTGTCGGAAATTTGATCTTGGCCGTCGCCGGGTTAATCCCAGGCTACTGGGTATCCTTCCTCTTCGTCGATTCTTGGGGACGCAAGCCTATTCAACTTATGGGCTTTACCCTCCTCACCATCCTCTTCGTCATCATGGGTAAATATAACCATGTCAAGAAGGATTTCGAGATAAAACTGACGGGTGTCTACTCCAGGCTTCGGCTACGACAAGCTTAACGCTACCTCCGGTGCCAAGAAGGCCTTCGTCTTCCTGTACTGCTTGGCGAATTTCTTCCAGAATTTCGGGCCCAATACAACGACCTTCATCATTCCCGGAGAAGTCTTCCCGACTCGTTATCGCTCCACGGGCCACGGTATTTCTGCCGCCTCCGGAAAGCTTGGTGCCATCGTTGCGCAAGTCGGCTTTGCCCGCCTGAAGGATATTGGTGGTCCTAACCACTTCGTCAAGCACATGTGAGTACTGGATAAGCGTCAGTTAATGCGTATGCTGACGGTTTTCATATAGCCTGGAAATTTTTGCTTTGTTTATGCTCACGGGTATCTTCTCCACCCTCCTCCTCCCAGAGACCAAGAACAGGACTTTGGAAGAGCTATCCAACGAAGAACAGGAAGGTTTCGTCCGAGGTGAGTGGACCTTTTGCCGAGTCCCTGACAGTCTGGTTGACATCCTTTCTACAGGCCCCAGCGGAATGGCCCGAACCTGAGCTTGTGTATTTCAGTTCCCCCCATGTTTTCCTTCTCTCATGTTTCCCGTGTAATTTACGATAACGAATGGATCCCATTACCGTGTAAGGTTGATTTAGTCCAGAGACAACGGCATCACATGACGTGTGACTGTTCGTGACCGTCTTATCGTAGATATTGCACCAAGCACCTATTACCATGTATCATGTCCACATATTGTGCTAACACGAACTTTCCATGCCCCGCCACTAATGAAATACCCCCTGGAGTGCTCAGGCTAAGTCCCGCAGCTCCTGGTCATACTCTTGAAGCAAGGCTTCAGGAATTATCCTATAACCACGGAACTTCCTCGCAACCCACGCTGCCTGCCTCCCATTGAGGCCATGCCAGTAGGTGTCCATGAAACGGGATGCTCTTGCTGAGAACCTATGGTGATATCAGAGTGAAAGAGAGGGCTGGAACACGAGAGTGCACCTGTGCATTGCCAACACTGGCACCTCATCAAGAACTATGACAACGTTCCACTAAAGAGTATCTTCTCTTGATGAGGGTGGGGGTGTCTAATATCGTCTTTTTGCACAGTCCCAGCATTGCTCTATGAGACTCAGCTCTCAGTGGAATTTAGGAAGGAATAAAATCTGGAATCCACGGGCTATACACTCACCTTCGACGGCAGACTTGACATTCACAAAGTCTGGTTCATTGTATAGCATCCGTTGGCAGCAGCACTGAGTCTTACCACCTTCCGGACAGTCCGTAATTTTTTTTTCCACACTGTGCTTTCTTTCCAGCCACATCATATCCCTGTTCCTGAAGAATTCTCAAAGGTTCTTGACATTTCTCTTGCGGTTTTTCATCATGAAATGAAGGAAGGTTAGTGTCGCTCGCGGGGATTTCCGAAATGACGTGAAAAGACAGGATGGGATTCAGGGACTTTGCCTATTCTGAGTATCATCTAGTAAAAGCCTAATAACTCTATCTACATGTTGAGTATCGCAAAATAAAGACCACAACTTTGTAGAGAATCAAATTCCCTACGGAGTTGTGGTTTTCGTTTCGCGAGAAACGGGGATTTGCAATCCCCATAAACTTTTTCGTTGATGCCCTCTGCCAAACGCTCTTATTTGTCACGCTCTGTTCACGTGATTTAGTTTCGTCTGGACTAAATCTACCTTACCCACAAGCACAGAATGCCAAGCATAAGAACTCCGCACCATTCCTGTCTACTGTATTCCTGCCGTCTCCTAACCCAGAGAACCCGGATAGGGGAAATACGCTCTTATTAGCATTGTCTCGACCTGAAGTTTACATATAGTAGCCCCACAGAATATCGGCCTCTTGCGAACGGCGGCATCGCCTCACGCTTCAACCCCCACTAACCCCAATTCCTTAAAGATGGTCACCAGAATACTGGCACAGGCTCTCGTCTCTTTAATAGCTTTGGGAACAGGGGTCCACATCATATTCCCGCTTGTGGTTCGGAGAAGGAATACAAATCGAACGTGCATTCTATCGGGATATTTTTGGGGCGCAAAAAACAGCCAAACCAGTGCGATGGATCCCTCATATGTTCTATGTCTATGGTTCTTCGGCCTCATGGACTTAGCCATGGATAGCCTTTGTGACCGACACCGATGCATGCTCGCCGTTCTCCGACCCTTCCTTCACACATGGCTGCACAACAGGATCTTGAAACCTTATACTAGATCTTGGAATCCGCGGATGTCCAGATCGTGTTGATGGCGAAGTGACTTAGGATTGTGATCGCAGGTACAGAGCATAAATTTGGAGCGTTACATTGCATCCCGAAACTTCTTTGCAGTTACTTCTAAAGGGTTTTGCGGGATTGATAGCTTGATGTGGTGTTCTTGAGCGCGCTACTGCGGTCGGAGTTCCTCGAATACGCGATCAAGTATTGATATCGGGCGCGAGTGTGGATCCAATTCTAATGTTGTTGAGTCAATCTCACTGTCCCGGGATATGCATTTATTCTTCTGTTCCCGAAGAGCAGACGATCGGTCTGGGCTTGCAGGCGTTGGTACGAACTATGAGTTGTAATTTCCTCTGAGGACGTTTCTCTGAAACTTAGCAAGAGCCAACAATCATGTCATCAGTAGTGCTGGACAGGATATGCACAAATGTGAGTAGACATTCCCTCTCATTCTCTCCAGAAAAGGGTCGGGGTCAGAGATGGAGATAGATGAGAGCCTTAGGCCCTATTAGAGAAACAAATTGGGCTCCTGACACCATTTAAAGTCGCCGAGAGCATTCAGTGATCGTCTGAGAGGGTGCGGTCCCATATGCTAGATGCACATTTCGGTGGGCCGTGCCTATTTTTCACCTTGATATTACTTTTTGAATCATGCCGCTACTCGCACTCCCGGAGGGCGGGAGGGATAAGGCGTTACCCCTAACGCGAGAGTTTGGTCTTGTGGTTTTGATCCTGGCCTGGTCCTTTGGTCGTGACTTTCCTGATCACAGGCCAGTCACCTGACTTGGATGTATGCTTGTCATATTCCGGCCAAAATACAATGTACAATTCATAATTCCGCAGGAGGAATACGCAAAGATCGTTGTATTGGCCGAATAAGATGCACAACAAATAAGAGGTATCACGCTTTCGCGTCCGCCTTCGCCTTTTTCTGATACCGAATCGTCTTCAACAAGTCTACATGGGGGAAGAGAAGAGCACTCACATAACTGACAGCATCAAAATCATACTCAATCCCCAACGCCTCCAACTTCCTTTTCCTCTCATTCTGCCTCTTAATCAACCGTTTATTCACCTTGACCTTCTCCTCCTCTGTCCGGGTCTACCCACAGTTTCAGCACACTGTGGACAGAAAGTTGAAAGCAAGGGGTACGCCTACCTTGTTATGTTTTACACGCACGATCCGGTCCCTCGGGACGACTCTCCACTTCCTATTCGCGCCTACCCAGAGCTCTGGATGAACTTCATCTTTTGGTATGAGTTTGCATTTGAGGATGTGGCCTGCGAGGAGGTAGTTGTCCATTGTTTCGGCAACGATTTGGGCGACGGAGGATGAGTCGAATTCGATAAAACCGTAATGTTTGCATTTTCCAGTCTGGAAGAGAACGTCGGTGAGAATGTGTTGGGGGGTGTTAGTTGAAATAACTTGGTTTTTGCGGACCTTTTTGTTTCGTGAAACGCGGAGGCGGGTTATATCTCCGAATTGGGAAAAGTAACCTCGGAGTTGGTCTTCGTAGAAACCATGTGGGAGCCGACCGATGTAGACGACGCCACGGTCCTCCGTCTGTGTAGGTTAAGTCACAACATCGGATTAAGCAAGAAGGATCTGTGAATGGGGAGAAAGAATAAACGTACGGGTTGCCGTTTTGCTTTTTCAAGTCTCCGTTTCACAGACTCATCATCCTTTGCAACAGTCGGTAGTTTACTGATTTCAAAAGCTGAGAGACCGGGTTTATCTTCGCCTGCTTCATCGTCTTCGTCGGATGAGTCGTCTTCATCGGTTGAGAATCCGTGTAGGTGGTCGTCGCCTGATACATTTTCCTCTTCTTCGTCCTCTTGTTCATCCTCCTCGTTCTCGTCATCGGACTGGGAAGGTGAAGGTGAAGGTGATTTTGCCTTTGCCTTTTGTTTTGTTTTGGTAGCGGAGGGGGTAGGTTTGGATTTGGAGGATGATTTTAGCTTGGCATTGGCATTGGCAGATATGAGTTTCGGTGGTTGTTTAGATGAAGGTGTTTTGGATGCGGATTTAGGTTGGGGTTTTTTGGGTTGCTCTTCTTCGACCTCTGCATCACTGTCGGAGTCGGAATCGGGTGGTGGTGCAAGAACTTTTGGTTTGGTGGGATTATTATCTTTGGGTTGTTCGACCTCTTTCGCCTTTGCTTTTGATTTTGCCTCTTCCTTTTTGTCCTCCTTCACTGGTTCCACTATCGTCACTTTAGCCTTCTTAACCTTCCCAGCCGGCTCGCTCTCGTCCTTCTTCCGTTTGGCACTCTCGGCAGGTTTTGTTGATAGTGTCGTTTTATCGTCCACCGACTTCTTTACTTTGGACTGTGTCGATGGTTTTGTTTTTGTTTTTGTCGTGGTTGTTGGTGCCATATTTGAGAAATGGACAAGTAACTGTTCGTAAAGATAGAGCAGGGGTTGAGATCAAAAAATATAAGGGTGATGGCAAGCAACACACAACAAATGACATTCCGATTCCATCACACCTTTATTCATCCTTTCTTCAAAACTCAATGATTCCTCGCTTTGCGAATCCGCATGCCGTGCTTGAAAAGACGCAGATCGTATCTCGGGAGGAGTTAAGTGGGGAGGGAGGGGAAGGTGAATATTCTGAACCTGATCTGAGTAGGGTGGAAGAGTTCAATGAAGTGATGAAGCGGACATTTGCTCCATTTCGCTTGGAGGAGGGAGGGAAGAAGCGAAGAAAGGTTCAGGTTGAAGAGGAGGAGAGCGGTACAGCGGCGATATCTATACGTATGTCTGACGTTGCTGTGTTGCAAAGCGGGACTAATGGCATGCCAGTGTTCCGTTTGGTTTCTAATGGTCCACCTATGCTTATATCGTTACAACCTAAGCCAGAGCCGCATCTTAAGTGGGTTGTTCCTCGAGGTAGCGGGATGTCAAGTTCTGACGCGATCTTAGGGTTCGAGAGCCGGAAGTTGAAGACAATGAAACACAAGCACAGGAACGGAGGCAGCAAGCACTTGCAGTCGCAGTGGATGCAAAGTGGATCACGAAAGAGTCTCTGAGACCGAATGTATGCTGTTCTAATTAACTGGTTATCGTTTACTGACATGAAATAGCACCATCCGTCTGCACAAAGCACCGTTGTTCATATTGCTCTACCATCCCCGTCCACCATATCACCATCCCTCATGATTCTTCACCATAATAAGCCTATTCGACGGACGAGGCCTCCTGTTGATCGCAACCTCCTTGGTTACCCCTATGACCCGCGTGCCGAGCCACAGCCATTAGAGCACCCTAGGCAAAGCTACGACTGTCCAGTGGTCGATCTAAACTGTGTCCTTGGCGAAAGCGAGAAAGAAAAGGCAAAACGGAGACGGAGAAGAAAAATCAAGAAGATAGAGCACCACTACTGGCGACCAGATCCGAGTATTAAAGGCAAATGCATGGGATATGCAATGGGGTACGGAGGAAGATGGGATAGAACGAAGAAGGGGGTATTTCAGGGGTGATTATTTGTCAGGGACATGTGTATCAAACAAAGATGTCGCGGTGGATTGACGCGTGACCGTTAATCTCGTTCATCCTCTCCACCACGGACGTTACTCCCCCCTCTCATCCGCAGTTTCCAATGGGCTCAATACCCAGACTACCCTCCCCATCCACCTCGCGCCATCGAGCATCTATCAGCTCCTCATTCTCCTTTGGTCCACAACAACTCGTCGATTCGTACATGGATGTCAACACCAGTACAATCTCCAACCCACACTCCCTCGGCCTCGACCCAAACAGATCCGTCCTCCCAGCATCACCCATGCGCTCTTCGCCACGCCGCCACAGAAAAGCAAAGTCAAGTCTCAACAGACCCCATCCACTCGCGAACGATACCACGGATGTCTTTCAAGATTCTGAAGAAGACGCGGACGATGAGAGCGAGCACGAGTGGGGTATGGTCGACCGGATGCGATTATGGCGCCACGATGCCCTCATGCAGCATTTATATGAAACCGCTGCGTTTTGGGGCGACAAGATTCTCAGTTGGACGAGTACGTGAGATATCCCTTGTGTTTCCCAAGTCAAAAGTAATGTAGTGTCGAATGTTAATCAATTTGCAACTTGGTTGTTTGATAGATGATCCAAACGATGCCTTCTGGCTTGCCCAAACGTATTTCATGACACATCAGTACTCGCGAGCGGAACGTTTGCTTACACGGCCATTCGCTACTGCACCGCCGAAATCACCGTCCACGCCACCTCCTATGGCGAACGGTCAGAACAAGGGGAAAGCGAAGGAGGGGGATGTGCCCCAGTCATCGTTTTCTCAACGGCTGCCCATGGGCCCCGGGGGTATGGTCGAAGTTGCGTCGGATCAGCAGGAGAAGGTTTCGAGATTGGTGGACATGAGTGTGGCTTGTCGGTATCTTGCCGCGCAATGTCAGGTGTGCTTCTGGTGAACAATTTGTGGATGCGTTATGGACATTGAAGCATTGAATTATGACTAGATGCGGCAAGGAAATTGGGCAGAAGCACTCGAAATGCTAGGTGAAGCAAATCCTTTCAGAGATTCCGGTATGTTAACTCGTCTTTCTACCGCGTTTTGGTGCGTTGAGACTTAGTACAGGCCGCAGCGGTCCTTCAATACCCAACCTTGATGGAGGGATCAAAGTGCGTGTGGCTATACTTGAATAGCATCCCTTCGTCTGACCGAGGTCTAGGTGGAAGCATCTATGTGCCACCTAAGAGGCATCTTAATGCTCAAACTCAACCGCGGTGACCAAGCAAAACAGTGCTTCATGGAAGCACTTGCACTTGATGTTAAATGCTTCGAAGCGTTCGACCAACTCGTCACAGGGGAAATGATGACACCGGACGAAGGTACCTCCACCTCTCCTTCTCCATCACCTACTTCCTGACAAATGCGTATAAACCCATAGAATGGGAATTTATTCAAGGTTTATCATATGCCCAGCAAACTCCCCAAGATGCACAATTCGTTCAGCTCATTTATACAACACGACTGAGAAAATATAAACATGTCAAGGAACATGCTTTGACAAGGCAGAAACTTGTTGAAGAGTACGGGTTAGCTGATAACCCGGACGTGCTGTTCAGCTTTGCGGATGCATTGTATGCGAATTTTAGATGGGCGGATTGTTTTACTGTCACTTCGCGGTACGCCTCGTCTAGGATGCTCTTTGCATTCACTTCCGTCTAACAGGAATGGGGTTTAGAATTCTAGGGCTTGTGTCGATACATAACCCGACGACGCCGTTGCACATTGCGTGCATGTATCATTTGCAACATCTACATTCGAAGTTGTTTATACTTGCGCACGAAATGGTTGATCGGGAGCCTGAGAATCCGATTAGTTGGTATGCGGTGGGGGTGTGGTATTTGAGTGGGGGAAAGTGGCATCAGGCAAGGCAGTATTTCAGGTATGCCATTTTGTGCAGATTGGTATCATTGTTGAGAGCTTTTTCTTTTAGTAAAACGTCGCTCATGGACCCGCGGTTTGCTCCGGCGTGGGTTGCTTTTGGCCATACGTTCGCGCTTGAAGGCGAGCATGATCATGCTGTAACAGCGTATTCGACATGTGCCAGAATGTTCACTGGGTGAGCCGATCCAAATTCAGAGAATTGCCTCAAATGTCCAAACTCATATTAAATTCTCAGCTCACATTTGCCGCTCATGTTCGTTGGAATGGAACACATTATGCTATCTAATTATGCATTAGCGGATGAGGCGTTGAACGCCGCATACTCGATGTGTGATGGTGACCCTTTATTAATGAACGAGCGGGGGGTTATGGCATACAACCATGGCGACTACGAAAAAGCAGCTACGCTATTCCAGGAAGCGTTAGAGCTTGCACAAGTGACGCAAAGTTCAAGAAAGTCTTGGGCGACGACATACATTAACCTGGGGACATGTTATCGAAGATTAGGGTAGGCCTATGCGTGTTATCTCTTTGGCATCCTTAAGCCTCTGACGCGCACCACTACTAGGCGTCTAGAGGATGCTTTGGAAACGTATCAGAAAGTCCTCGAACTTGATCCCAGACACGCAGCAGCGCTAGGTTTCCTCGGGATGGTGTATCACCTCAAGGGCGACCTCGACCAGGCTATTATTAAATATCACGAGGCAAGTTCATTGCTCTCATTAACTGTTCATTTGGATTCTTATCCCGCTTCCGCATCTAGTCCCTGAGCGTAGAACCTGCTAACCCGCATATTCTCGAAGTTCTGAACATGGCCATCGACACCGTCACATCCAGAGTGCCTGGTCAAGCCTCGCCCGACACGGAATTCAGACAGGCACTCAAAGAGTTGAAGGAGACGTACCTGAAGATGGGGGTGAAAATCAAGGGAAAGGAGAGAGCATTACTGGGTATCGGATTGCCCCGCGCTGCGATCGCCGCCGCGAGCGGTAGTGGTGGTAATGGAGGTGGTGTGGGTTCTAGTGTGAGTGGCGCTCCAGGTGGGAATAGAGACGAGGAAGGGGATGAGATGAGTCTTGGATAGTTACCCGAAGTAACAGAAGGAGAAAGAGGGGGTTTCTCGAAGGGTAGGAAGGCAGTGGTAATTTCTTTCGGGAATTGTGAGGAAATTATATTCTATATTTTCTTTTTTGCTCCCACTCAATGTCCACCTGTACCGTGAGCTCGAAGAGCTAGACTACCCAGGAACAGTGTCTGCTGACTATCTGACCCCTCTCGGACTTGCGCGGCCTTGTCTCGAACATGCTGAGGCATTCGTACTCTACCCTCCATCACTCCCGAAACGAAAATTGAATACAAACAAAATGCACTAGGTGGCGTAGGGGTTGGGGGTGTGAAATGAGAGGCCGCTCCCACCAGTCGCTCGCCATCGGATCCCACCCAAGCAGAAGGGGGTGCTCTCATTTTCCTGCCTCTTTCCAAAGGAACCCCTGAAGGGAGTAATGGTTCGCATGGGGCTTCTCGAAAGTCCAAACTTGGTTCTATTCTTAGATCAGCGATGATAAAGCAATTGACAAACAGGTATAAATAGGGTGGATTACCTGATTCAATAGGCACTGCTCTTTCCGACTCTCCTTCATCTTCGATCTTCTCTTTACCCATCCTCCTTGAATCGACCAGCTCGTGTCGATTCGTTGTATTGTACTAGTTCGTTGCGTGAAACGCTTTTGTACGCGCTCTCTTTGCAATTTCAGGGTCGTTGTAGGTTTTCAAGTGGGTAGATATGCCGAAGGTGAGTTTTAGTTGTGCATCTTCTTGGGGGAAGAGTTCGAGATTACTGACAGCTTCTCGTTTGTTGCGTGGATTTAGAACAAGGGAAAGGTTCGTATCCTCTCACGAATGCCGGTCTAGCGCTCATAACTGATCCTGACTTCTGTGAATGCAGGGTGGCAAGAACAGGAGACGTGGAAAGAACGAGAACGATGATGATAAGCGTGAGCTCGTGTTCCGTGAAGATGGACAAGAATACGCCCAAGTGACGAAGATGTTGGGGAATGGTCGGCTCGAGGCACAATGCTTCGATGGCGAGAAGCGACTGGCGCATATCCGTGGAAAGATGAGGAAGAAGGTGCGTTTTGTTACGTGTCTTTGTAATATGACAGATGACTGAAGGCTGAAATTTTCCACTTGTTCGGGTTCGTGATTTAGGTGTGGATTAACCAGGGCGATATTGTACTGCTATCTCTGCGAGAGTTCCAGGATGGGAAGGCTGATGTGATTGTGAAATATACGGCTGATGAAGCCCGGAATCGTACGTCTCATTTTTTTGTTGTCCTTTTCTCGACAGCTAATGCGGTGGGGCTATAGTAAAAGCATACGGAGAACTCCCCGAAAACGCCAAGATCAACGAGACAGACGCATTTGGCGAGGAAGACGGCGAGTGCGCCTTCGAGTTTGGAGATGAGGGAGAGGTCGACATTGATGATATCTAATGCGCTATACATGTGTCCATCCATCATCACCAGCATTCAATCGCTTTACGATTCCTTCTGTTGTCTTACTATTCCGCTGTATTATGATACTTTCAAAAAGCAGCACTTTCTATTTTCTCTATCGTGTGGTTACTGAGTCGTAGTGTGACTCGATACATGTCATCATCCATCTACTTTTATCTTATCGACCTCGGACCTTGTTTGTCCCGAGGGCCGTAATCCTGTGTACAGTCTACAAGCGCAGGCTGTTCAGCGTCTGCATATCTGGAACAACGCCCTTCTCCCAGGCGAGGTAGCCAATGATATCCCTCGCATTGCACTTGACTGCCAATTTGAGCATCGACTGGTCAACTTCAACTCGGTCCTCCAGGCGCCTCCGTTTCCCTTTCTGCCTTTTCTGCACCTCCTTTCTCTCGGGACTCGGAGCAAGGCAGGGCACCAACGACCCATCTCGATCTTCCCGCTCAACGAGCATCTTCACCATTTTCAGGTTCTTTTGCTTGATCGCGACCTTAACTGCCATCCCTTGTTTGTACGCGGGCGAGGCGCCCAAGTCGAGAAGAAAGCGGATAAGAGGTATATGCCTCGCATGTACGGCCCTTGTTAAGGCGTATCCCTGGTTGGAATTTGGATCCAACGTCGGGAAGGATGTCCCCTTGTTAATGATGTGTTGAAGGAAGGGAAGGGGTTCGTCTGTGGCCTGCCATTCTCTCTCGTCTTTCCGAGGTGCGAGGGATCGGAATAGACGACGGGGGAGCTCGCATCTGCGAGCTTGGTGTTGTGCCGATGGGGTGTGGGGTATAATCAAGTGAGAATTGGATTGTGAGAGCGTTTCGAGGCGTGAGCAGAGTAGGTCCAGGACTGGTGGTGTGCAGAGTGGGTAGTGGAGCGCTTTTGATAAGACATCGGCGGTGTGTAAGGGAATGGAGGTGTTGTTGGTACAGGCGGCGAGGAGGTATTGTACACGGAAAGATGTTGGGGATCCCCTAAAGATATTCAAGAAGTAGTGTGACAGGCAGGGGAGGGAGGGGGACAGCGCGTATAGCTGGACCTCGTATAAAAGCTAGTTTTTTGAGAGATCAGTAAATGCGGACTTGGGGAGGCTGAAGCTGGCTTACTTCAACAGGCAATGCCTGAAGTATTGATGGCTGTAGTTGCATGGTTATTCTACGCAGACCATTTCAACCACGTCGACAAGGGGATGAACGCTAAGCGTTGAGCAATCGGGAGCAATTAAAAAAAAAAAACATCATCATATAAATGACTGTGAAATCTAGTTCCCACGCTTGTAGGACTTGGTGGATCCGTAGTGGGTTCGGTCAAGATGACGTACGGAAGCTTAATCGACGGCCTCGGGTAGCTAGACATGGGAAGAAATAAATGCACCCAAAGGTTGGAGGTTTTGTGATAGTCCTTTGGCAAGCCACGTGCTTGACCATCACCACTATGGACGAATCATATAACGCGAATTCCGGTAACGTATCTTCCCCCGGACCAGCGGATGAACAGAAACACTGTTATGAAACATCATGGGCCTGTTTCGGGCTTCTCTACGGCTGCAATTAAGGAGGCTCATCTAGTCTTATACCTATAGATGGGTGCAGAAGATTCGGTATTGTGTGGTCAAGCTCTGGGATCGTCTGTGCCTACCCGCGGAAAGTCCTGCTGCGTTTCCAAGATATGGCTAGGCCCGCTGCCTGCGTGAGACAACCCAACCAGGCTGATTATTGTCATCTAAAGTTGAATGTTGAGTAGCTGAACCTGCCACCAGATGGCAATAACGAGTAGCAAGCTTGACATCTCGGCGGAGTTGGAGATAAACGCAGGCAATTGCATAAGGTTAATCAATAGTATTACGAGCACGATTTAGAGCCATGAAGTAGTAGCGTTCAACCGCTATCAGAGTCGTCAAGGATGACAACGTCCGAGTCCGATTCATTCGAACTGTCTGTTGAAGGCGAACGCTTACGCTTTTTACCAGCTCGAGCCTTGGGCTGGGCAGTTGACCCCTTTCCTTTCCGAGGATTTCTTGGTTTACGAGGTGGTCGCACCCAAGTCTTGAAACGTTCGACAATATTCCGTTGAAATTCGACATCATATCGAACACATCGCATCTCCCATATCGCAAATTCCTGGGTAACTCGAGTCAGCGAACGCATTCAGCCCGATGTGTCAGTCTGAGAACAATCTACCTCTTCCCCTCTTGCGAAAGCGGCCTTTACTTCCTCGACTGTAATCCTTTTGTATTCGCCAGAGTCACTGATAATTTCGAGTTGTTCCTCTGTTGGTCGGGTGCACTTAAAGCACCTTCGTGCGGCTATTCGTTTAAGGACGTCCTGTCCCCACCCTTTGACACAGACATCGCGTGACCACGTATTGCGAAACTAGAATCGGGAAGATGTTTAATTAAATGATCAACAAGTCCGCAATGATCCCCCTACTCACTAGTTCAGTTTGTTGCGCCCATTCTCGGGTGGTCAGGGATGTGGTCGGCGTTAACGTATATTGACCCATATATTGCCATGCACCAGAAGCAATGCGAACGATGACCCGCTGCGTTTCTCTGAACCACTTCCATGCAGGTCCTGAGGTCTGGAAATAGAGTCCAGGTGCTCCAGGAATTTGGGGTGCTGCCGGATTATAATCCAGACTTGGATACATGAAGTCGTCGAGTCCGTGCTGATCGAGAAACCGCTTGGCAATCCTCGGAAAGGTTTCCTGAGGATTGCCACCGTAAATTGAGGAAAGAAATTCGCGAGGGACAGCCACGTCTCGGATGTCTTGAGGGATGTCTATGTCGAGCACCGAACAGTTTATTCTCTTGATACGATCAAACAGAGTTTCATCACTCAAGGCTATAGCTGCTTTGACTTTGACCTTGGGCTGACACCAGTCAATCAATAAATGCAACACCCAGAACAGATTCTAAAGCTCACATTTTTTATTTTCTCCAACATCTTTTTCATGTCTTTATCAACCTCATCCTGAGGTTGCTTCGTTCCTCCCAGTGAAACGGGCGAGATCTCACGTTTTCGCCTTTCGACTTCCTTCCAGGTCGGAACGACAACCCCCTCAAAAATGAGGCGTGTTTCCCTGTGCCGTATTTCCTTCTAAAGGAAATTCAAGGTTCGAGTTAGTGTTTGATGGGTGAGAGCGTACTAACCAACAGTACCTTCAGTTCTACCTTGAGAGGTTGGACCTTCGAGTTGTAACCTTCCACGAGCCCATCCGCAGCAAACCCCAGGAAAATCACTTCATCTTCGTCTTCTTGTTTGACATTGGACGTAGCCGGCATTGGAGAAGTTGCAAGTGGAGAACCGGGGAGAGAGGAAATATATTTCGTGACGCGTTCACGGAACCCTGAGCTCGAAAGGTCATGTATTCACGCGTTGTTTGGCTCTACAGCCAGTTCCGCCATCCAGTGTATTTCACCTTGTACGTTTTAATCCACTCCAAGGATGTGGGACCAAGAGTGACCTTCGTCTCTCTGCTGTTTATTTTGGTGCGACCTGGATGTTGAAGCCTCGTTGAAGCCCCTAGGCCTTGCCCTCCCTTTAGTCGCGCGGGACGTTAATGACCCTTCTGATGACCCTTGTCAGTATCTGCTTTGGACAACTCCTGGTACTAAACGACACACCTGTTGACAGCCCTAGGTCAACCTGAATGAGGACTACTCTAGACTACTGTGGTAGCATAGGTGCGGCCCAAAGGAGCAATTGTCCCTAAAATATTTCTAAGACATAGTTAGGCGTACCGCCTTCGCGTGAAATAGCCCAACCAGGCTGATTGTCGTGTAAAGTTGAGTAGCCGACTCCGCTACCAGATGGCAGTAGCAGGTAGTAAGCTTGACATCTCGGTCAAGTTAGAGATAAATGGCAGATAATGGTATAAGGTTAATCAATAGTATTATGAGCATGGTTAAGAGCTATGAAGTAGTAACGTTCAGTCGCTATCAGAGTCATCAAGGATGACAACGTCCGAGTCCGGTTCATTCGAACTGTCTGTTGAATGCGAACGCTTACGCTTTTTACCAGCTCGAGCCTTGGGCTGGACAGTTGATTCTTTTCCCTTACGAGGATTTTTCGGTTTACGAGGTGGTGGCACCCAAGTCTTGAAACGTTCGACAATATTCTGTTGAAATTCAACATCATACCCAACACATTTCATCTCCCACACCCCAATTTCCTTGGTGACTCCAGTCAGCGAACGCATTAAGCCCGATATGTCAGTGGGGAACAATTTACCTCTTCCCTGCTCGCGATAGCGGCCTTTACGTCCTCTGCTGTAATCCGTTTGTACTCGCCAGAGTCGCTGACAATTTCGAGTCGTTCCTTTGTTGGTCGAGTGCAGTTGAAGCGCCTTCGTGCGGCTATCCGTTGAAGGACTGGCTGCCCCCACCCTTTGACGCAGACGTCGCGTGACCATGTATTGCGGAACTAGAATTGGGAAGAAGTTCGATTAAATGATCAACAAGTCTGCAATGATCTTCCACTCACTAGCTCACTTTGCTGTGCCCATTCCCGGGTGGTCAGAGATGTGCTCGGTGTTAACGTATATTGACCCATATATTGCCATGCGCCAGAAGCAATACGAGTGATGACCCGCTGCGTTCCTCTGGTCCACTCCCATGCAGGTCCTGAAGTCTGGCAGTAGAGTCCAGGCGCTCCAGGAACTTGGGGTGCTGCTGGATTATAATCCAGACTTGGATACATGAAGTCGTCGAGTCCATGTTGATCCAAAAACCGTTTGGCAATCGCCGGAAACGTATTCTGACGATTACCACCATAAAGCAAGGAAAGGAACTCGCGAGTGACAGCCACGTCTCGGATATCTTGAGGGATGTCTATGTCGTGTACTGAACAGTTTATCCTTCTGATGCGATCAAACAGAGTTTCGTCACTCAAGGCTATAGCTGCTTTGACTTTGACCTTGGGCTGATACCAGTTAATCGATAAATAACATCATAGCAGATTCTAGAGCGTACATTTTTTATTTTCTCCAACGTCTTCTTCATATCTTTACCGACTTCATCCTGAGGCTGGTTCGTTCCTCCCAGTGAAACGGGCGAGATCTCACGTTTTCGCCTTTCGACTTCCTTCCAGGTCGGAACGATAACCCCCTCAAAGATGAGGCGTGTTCCCCTTGGCCATACTTCCTTCTATAGGAAGTTGAAGGTTCAAGTTAGTGCTTGATAGGTGAGAATGTAATAATCAACAGCACCCTTATGTCTGCCACGAGTGGTTGGGCCTTTGAGCTGTGACCGCCCACGAGCTCATCCGCAGCAAACCCCAGGAAAATCACATCGTCTTCAGCCTCTTGTTTGACATTGGACGTAGCGGGCATTGAAGAAGTTGCAAGTGAACAGCTGTGAACGGGCGTGGAGGGAGGAAATATATTTCGTAATGCGTTCATGGAACCCTGGGGTCATATATTTATGCGCTGTTTGGCTCTACAAGAAGTCCGCCGTCAAGTTTATTTCACCTAACTTTCATCCACTCCAAGAATATTGGGCCAAAAGTGAGTGATCTTCACCTGTCTGTTGCTTATTTTGGTGTGTCCACCGTTAAGTCGCGCCAGACGTTGGTGACTCTTCTAACGGCCGCGGTCGGTATCTGCATTGGCCTACCGTTATCGTCAATCTTGGACGACTTCTCCTGGTACTAAAAGACGTACCGGCTGACAGCCCTGGGTCAACCGATGACCGCTGTGATAGCAAAGGTGTGGCTAAGAGAAATTGACTCCGAGGTCTCTCTCTTTCTCGTCAACTGAGAGCACTGTCTGTATTCTGAGCCACCGTAAACCTGGCCTAAACCTCGGGAAATGGGAGGATCACGTCTTGTGGAGATGATGGACTGCCTCTCCTCCAAGCGCCGGCGGGTCCTCCGTATCCCCAGAACTGGATTGTTACATGACAACCCACATTTTTCATAGCTAGCTACGGACCCAGCAAACCGTCGTACCCATACCTGTAAAGTATGTAGTTAGCATCTCCTTTAGAAGCGATCAGACTCACCAACTACTTTCTTCATGCAACCAGAACCTATACAAGTCGATGCCGCGAGCCCAATAAAAGATCTAATCAACAGCGACTGCAAGGGATAGTATCTTCAGCGATGTTAGTGACGGAGTCACGATGACAAGATGACAAGTATCCTGTGACTTGGGTGCGCCGACCCCTTACTCATTTTGACTGCCAGGTACGGCTTATGTTAGTGTAGTGCCATATCTGCGAAAAAGGTTCATGCATTTTTACTACATTACAACCTTGACTACACATGTAGATAATGACAATTCTGGTGTAGCCTTCCCTGTTTATCTTATATTCGTTTCAATTCGTGAATGTAATGCGTAAGCAAATTATGCATGCTCTATGCTTTCCTTCTCATCGGAAGGTGTGCCCTTTCCTGGGCTCGAAGTGTCGATTTCATCCCCGAAGACCTTGTTCATCTCTTCTAATGTTTTCCCTGAAGAGTCTCATTAGGCGCCAGATCAAATTCGCATATGCGATGGGACATACCCTTAGTTTCAGGGAAGAAGAAAAGTATGAGCAGAAAGTCGACGAAATTGAGGCAGATGAATAGGATGTAGAATTTCCAGTTGACCCTCTCCAGGGCGAGAGGTGACACTTGTCCAATGAAAGTATTGAATGCCTGACCTCACAAGTCAGCTACCTGTCTGTGCATGAATCGATCTGGAACAAAAGATACCCAATTGGCGCAAGTCGCGACACTAGTTCCTATGGATCTTGTACTCGTCGGGAAGACCTCAGATGCCAGTACCCAACTAACAGGACCGAAACTCAAAGAGAAGAAGATACTGAGCATGAAGATCATGGCAATACCGGCACTGGAGGTGCGTGATCAATTGCTGCGGGTTAGAATCCAGAATCCAAGGGAGCAAAAACGAACCGCTGAGCAGCAGCATTGACGGTGCCTTGAGCACCTTCGGGCAATGGTGGATTCGTTGCAACGATGGCGGCTAGGATAGAGTACAGAGCGACGAAGCTCGAGGCACCAAATAGGAGTGGCTTCTTGCGACCAACGCGATCAAGGACGAGAGTGATGAAGCTAGGAGTCAAGTTAACACCAATTCCGGGATTTGAGGGGTAATAGCGCACAAGAAGTTAGCAATCGGCCCAACCGCTCCGTAAATGCTAGAAACTTATCAGCGACACAGACACTAAGGATGATTCCAAGCTTACCCTTGAACCAAGAGTGCCTTGCTATCCGTAACACCCAAGCTCTTATACATCTGAGGCCCGAAGTAGTTGATCACTGATAACTTCCCTTAATTCATTATCGGGCGTGTGCTTGTAGTCCGACTCACCATTAATCCCAGTAAATTGACAGAAAACCTGTACACCGCAAGCAACAAGCGTCCTGTGGATCATGGCCTTGCTTGCCCAAAGGTCCCTGATATTTCTACTCCTCACCGCCGCCTCAGCCTTGATCGTGGCATACATTTCGCTGTACTCCTTCTCTGCCTCGGCACGGTTCTCGTCCGAGCTACCATGAAGCCGATATACAACTTCCTTTGCTTCATCATCTCTTCCCACCTCAAGTAACCATCGCTGGTATCAACGTCTCAATCAGAGCGAGAGACACCATCGGAAACGATGCATGAACTCACGGGACTGTAAGGTAAGAATTGAACGCCGATGAGAAGCAGGCCAGCAGGGACAAGCTGAGCCAGGGATGGACATGTCAACAATGTCTTATCACGGAAGCAGGGACGATGGAGGATGAACCAACCTGAAGACCAAGAGGAAGTCGCCAGGATATATCCGAGTTAATGAATTGTGAGCCATAGCCAACCTGCTCACAATAAACAACCCATTCTGAAAGATGTCTGAAGCTGACTGACCCAGTTGGCCACAATAAACCCAATACCAATCATCTGCTGCGTCAGGCCCACAAGGAAGCCTCGAATCTTGGGAGGGGCAACCTCTGTCTAATCAGGACCAATAATGTGGGCTCCAGCACTTGCATCGTGATAAGCTTGGCTGGGCAACTCACATTGTATAATGGAACCGTCATCGAAAGCACACTGTGGACCACTGTCATTATCATATGTACCACGCGGGGCCCAAAAGAAGCCTCACCCAATCGCGAGACCACCGACAATCCGTCCAATGAGTAGTGTAGCGACGTTAGGCGCACCCGCCTGCATCGCGCAGCCCCATAGAGCAAACAAGCAACCTATCTATAGTCCATGCGCATTAGAAAATACAGCACGTATGGATAAGGCAGGGTCGTATGAAGGACGATCTCACTTACCTGGATTGTGCGTTTTCTGCCCCACTTATCGTTGAGCCTGTCAGGAAAGTAGAACGTTCAACGGGGCCCAATGGCTCCTGAAAGAGTAATCATTACCATCCTGCAGCAGCCGCTCCAAAGAAACATCCGCCTAGAAACGATTCAACTTGTCTCAGGGTAACCCCATACCATCAATATCGGTGGACTTACCGTTGAAGGTAGACACAACCGCTCCCTCAATGTTTGCATCGTCGGTGAACCGTGCTTTGTAGCGCTTCATGGTAATAACAGAGGCGATGATACCACTGGAGCACCACATTAAGAAATATATTTGAAGAATTGACCCTGCCTCGCGCTCACCTGTCATAACTATACACCGACCGCAATGCTGTCGTCAATCTCAAACTGATTTCCGAAATGTAGACAAAATCCATACCCAAATAAGAAAGCACCTAGCGCGACTCCCTTAACCTCAATCAAACCACGAACCTCAATCACACTCACCAATAGACGAGAAAAGAGCAACAAAAGTATTGAAGAAAAGTCCCATTTTCGCGATCGTTCAGCCCAGGGACCTGGGAAAAGGTCGTAAACGGTGTCAGCCACAAGAAAGTGGACTCGTCCTCAACCCGATGTCCTCAACGCTTTATATCCCCACAGTGAACGCTGAGGCGACACTTGAAGGAGTTAAAATAAACTCCCAACACGGAGATACCCCGGAGAATGAGGCGAAGAAGCGTTGTTTGGGGGTATGACCCATGATCATGAGAAGCTTCTCCACGCCAATTTGCCCTCAACGCGGCCCGGCCACGGGAACAGGAGATTTAACGCATGTTGGTTTCCCATTCCACTTTCACCATTTCGCCCACGTCCCTTTGCGGATCTGAAATAGCCTTTGATTGCAGCAGCACCCGATCCTGAAACGGGTTCAGGATGATAACAGATTCAGGACAATATGCGTCCTCTTTTTTTTTTTTTTCAAGGATACCGCTTCGCCTTCTGCGATGGCAATGACTTGTGCATCCGAATGACATTCCATGGAGCACGTGCAACCTGTTATAACCCAGTTTGATAGAGCTAACTGACCTTAAAATGCCCCTTTCTCCAGGCGAGGCACCTGTTGACTACACTAGTCAGTTATCAAATGCAGACAAGAAGAGCGGGTCCTTGATCCCCTTGATTGCAAGAAGAGTCTATTCTCCTATCGATGGACCGGCATCATAACGGCCCCGAAACTGGCGGGCCGTTGGCATGATTGAACGAAAGTTTGCGATGGCGCACTAAACAAATAGATTGGAATATAAGGCAAAGAAATGTCTGATGTATTGCACACGTCAAGCTTTTGTTACAACTTCTTTATCTTAATCCTCCTTTGCAGCGCTATCGACCTCTTTGGCAGGCGGGAAAATCCTCGGAATAAGCTCCCTGTCAAGAACCGCTTAAAACTCAATTCCAGAGAGGTGAAAAGGGCACGTACTTATAAATACCCTCGTCTTGTGCCAAAAACACAATGAACACGACACGGTCGATCTGCATTATCATGGTGAGGCGAAGATGTCAATAAAGAGAGTTTAAGGACGGTCATACCTTGTCTCCTCTCTCAGATTCTAAGAACTTCCTGACTTCCGTCAGGGCGATCCTCGCCGCCTCTCTGTGAGGATAGCCATATACACCAGTTGAAATACACGGGAACGCCTAGAACAAATCGACAGACATCAACAAACCTGTGGTATTGGGTAGAAAATCACTCACGATGGATTTCAAATTATGTTCGGTAGCAAGTTCTAAACTCCTCCTATAGCATGAGGCCAGCTGATCGGCCCTGGTATCTTGGTTTCCAGAGTGGTAGACGGGACCAACAGTGTGGATTACATAGCGACTGCATAAACGGTGGATTGAGAAGTCACATCTTGGGGTATATGTCAGTTAAATGTTAAACACGCACGCTGGTAGTTCATAGCCCCTGGTCATTTTCGCATCACCAGTAGCACATCCATCGAGAGTTCGGCCTGTCGTTATAAGGAATCAACCAGACGATCGTCATTGCGTACCAGCCAAAAAAAGGTCGCGTGGATGGGTAGAATGGCGGAAGGCGACGTACATTCTTCCAAGAGTTTAGGTCCAGCCGCACTGTGGATCGCACCATCGACTGCATAATGAATCGAATCCTTCCCAGATTAACTCGCCTAGGCCGAATAGAATTGGTACATACCGCCGCCGCCACCTTTATCGCAATGATCTGTCAGCCTAAAGAACGTCTGGCTACAGCTCAGAGTCACCAAACACACCTAGCAGACTCTTATTTGCAGCATTGACAATAGCATCTACATCAAGGACAGTGATATCTCCTCGGCTACAATAATGGTGGCCATCATTATGATTATCATTGGGATATGGAACGAAAACCTTTCTTGAACAGAGAATCAACCAAAAGATCCAAGGGAGGACTCACTGAAAAGAAATTTTGTCCAACAACTTATCATTAGGATTCAACTCCTCGATCCCTTGCTCTGGCTGTTTCAGCACGCCTTTCTTTAACAGTTGTCTGATGGTTGGAAGCTGCTCAAGTGTCAAGACTTTGTCTGACGACATTGTAAAGACTTTCAGTGGAATGGAACTCGACAGAGAAGGTGGATTCTGATATGGAGGAGGGAGAGGGTCAAAAGAGAAGAAGTACCGAGATAGCAGACACAAGTCGTTGCGCAATGTAGCGGCCATCAAGGACGTCACAGGTTGTTTATGGGCGCTTGTGCACCACTTATGTCCTAGACGCCGGACTCTTTTAAGATGTTTTGGGACACGCTTACCCCAGAGATACATAGCGTAGGGACAAGAAGCACACCCGTAGCCAATTGCTAAGTATCAGTCGCAGGCCAATCCAAGGTTAATGAAAACCGGGAAACAATGGCTCGTTGATTGATAATGATGAACTAAGTAAATGCCGATATTAAAACAACATAAAGATGACCGGGATACAGAAGAATGGTGCGAAAAAAAGCCGAAAATAACCTAGTTCTAGAAAAACAGAGCGCGCTAGTGCACAGGATGAATGAAGGCTATATCAAGTTGCATAGTGACGAAAAATCAATGCCAAAAGTGACGATGCAAGAATAGTGTCAACATAAAGTCATCATCGAGGCGTTACAGAGAGCATGCATGAGAGGTGGTGTTTTCCGGATTGTTTGTTCAACCCGAAGGCACCACATTAGGGAATGTAAGGTAACGTTTGAAGGATTAATACAAGTATAAGAATAGACCGGGAACAAGGTTGTCTTGGTATCCTGAACTGGTCTGTCAATGATATGGAATGGGATAATGGCAACTGTTCATGACTTACAAAGTACAGATGCATTGTGTTATGATAAAGCGAACCCACGGGAGGATGGTATTGTCTGCATGTAATGATTTTCGGTTTCCAGCATGGGCGATCCAGCCTGGGAACGTTCAACAATCGTGGCCGTCGGTATTAGCGTGCCTGTCGCTGATTGCGCGCATGTCCGGTCGGTACTCGTTGTCTCCGTTCCGATTGCCTGGTTGTGCGGATAGTATGACATCCGTCTAGACGTAGTAAAGTCGTAGACAGTAAATCTATCGGAAGAGCAGTTACGTTAGTCACAGACTAAATGAAGCGAATCACGCCTTGACTAGAATGATACTTACCGTTCCTCTAGCTGCCGGAGTTCAGGTTTCATCTTCTCGAGGTCGGGGTTGGCTTTACGCTTTGAGTGTGTCAACGGCTTTTCAACCATCAGGAACTCGTCAAGCTCGTGTGACACATCGAAGTTTGCTTGTTTCATCTGTGGGAAAAATGAGTGAATACCTGTCTGACATGTGGAAGGGTATGAATACTCACATCGGGAACGAATGGCGGTTGACATTCTTTGGCTTCCAGAGCACTCCAATCAATAGATGAGAACCACGGATGATTGCGAATGTCTTCGAACCCCAAGCCGTTGGGACGGCAACCCAAACGAGTGCTGGGATCCCTGTCAATGAGCTAAATGGCATGATGAGAAGAGTGAATCAAAATGGAAGGATCAAGTCGAGCGTACTCCTCTTAGAGCAGAAAGACCCGCTTCGCTGCACCGTGTATGTGCGTTGTCGGGGAACTTGAGAGGATCCTTCAGGATTGACTGCGTCATCTTTTCCGCATTACGACCGTCGAAAGGTCGTTTGTGAAATAGGAGTTCGTAGGCTGTAATACCCAAGCTCCACCAATCAACAGCCCAGTTGTACCCTTTCCGGCCGACGACTTGCGGTGCCATGTAGGCCATACTCCCAGCGACGCTCGTGTGCAACCGCTTCTCGGAATAATGTATGGCAACGTTGAAATCTGTGATGTGTGCATGGCCCATAGCATCAAGGAGGATGTTGTCGGGTTTCAGGTCCCTGCAGAAATAGTCACTCAGATGGCCATCAACCGGGGATGTGTCAACGCACCGATGAATGATGCGCTGGCGGTGCAGATATTCGAGAGCACAGGCCAGCTCTGCCACCCAGAACATGACAGCTTCCTCTTTAATGAACCCCCGACGTTCCAAGTGAACTAGAGAGTATGAGAATGAATTCCATTTTGTCGACGGAGCAGAGTTAGAACCACATACACCTCAGGTCACCTCCCAGCATGAGGTCGAGGACGAAAAAGCAGTTTTCATCGTCCTGAAAAGCATAACGGAGATTGACGACAAATGGGTGATCAATCTAGAGGACATGTTGAGTGAGATGAGATGGGTGATGGCGTATGGGACGGGTGACGAACCTCTTCGAGAAGACGACGCTCCTGGATGATGTTGGCAACGGCCTTTTGTCGAATGCATCGTGATTTGTCGATGTATTTGAGGGCATAGAGTTTCTTGGTGCGTTTGTGCTCGACGACCCGCACCTGGAAAGTTGATAGAGCAAGATGTAAAAGGGTCGGGGAGAAGGAGGAGGTAGCGACTAACCTTGCCAAACGCGCCCTTTCCGACAGCACGGTGGAGATCAAAGTGAAAGAGGTTAACCTCTCCGTTGTAGTCGACTGGTTCAGAGAAGCAGCACCCCATGTCGCACTCCCTGGAGAGGAGTTGGAAGATGGATATTAAGAGGGAGAGAAATACAAGGCAGACGAATTTGGACGAGGCGAGGCGAATCTGAGTTTCTATAAGGAAATAGCCGGTCTTCGCTTTGATCTCAGTTTGGAAGTCACTCCCTTTGGGTCATCCCACCCAAAGACAATAAGCTGTGGAAAGTACTCGGAATCCATCCCTCGAGACAAAAAGACAGAGACAAAAAGCTGTAATCAGGAGTCCTACAATAATATATCGCTCCTCTGCCCCACTATTCCTTTACGAGTTCATCCCTGGCTTTCTAATTCAGTTCGGATTACACCACCCGAACTCCGCCTGTCCAGTTGTGTGTCATATCAACCGTAACTTTCCCGTTGTGGCTAGTCGCAAGTTTGCTCGCCGTTCTGCTCGTCAGCCACACTCTCTCAATCGGACCACGAGTCCACCACACAACGAAGGCTGTTCCTTCCAGTGCGTGTGGATCTAGGTTCTAAACTTCGGACCCGAAGGCCAGGTACAACCTTGGGGAATCCTGAATCGTCGAGCTCCAACCCCAGCCATGGATCCCGAACAGCCATCTGTAGCTGCCCTGCTCGCTCCCACTCCAGAGAACCTGGCATCGGTCAAAGTCTTCCCTCTCATCCCCGCACTCAAGAAAGATATTACCGTAAGCACCGGTTTTCGTTCCTTGGACAGAGTTGTGCTCCAACTCAACCTTCCTTTCTTAGAAAACAATTGGTAGGCGCCCTTAATTGTCTCCGCGGCTTCTGCTAACCCAGACACACATACGGTTGCCATTCAAAGATAGTGCACTGAGTTGGGAGTAAATCTAGTCCGCTTCGAATTTCCATGGCCTGTAATAACTGGTTCTGTTCAGGCAGCTGACCGCCTCTGATATCAACTTTGCCATCGTTCGCCCGCTGGTCGGCAAATATGCCCGTCTTAGAAATATGGCCGTCGTATACGCGTGCCTGGTGGTCCGATCGTACTTTCTGGCGCAGTCAGATACCGATCTCGCGTTCGCTGGTGTCATGCTTTCACGCGCGAGCCTATCTGAAATACTTGCCATGAAGCTTCTGAGCCGGTTTGCCTCGAACTACATACAACTCGTCGCAGTTCTGACTACGGCTTGGAACCCGCTTGCCGGAGCCACACCTGAGGTCGTGCAAGAAGTCAAGCATGCGATTCACTCCAAACATGACCTTGAAACGGCACAAACAGCCATCGAAGTCAGTCTTCACCCCCCACACGTGAAGGGGTCATTTGGACTCATGAATCATCCATAGATGGCCATATCGACAAATGCGAAAGCTTTTCTGGCCTCTCCAGTAGCGCAGAAGGTCGTCAACGATATCTATTCAGGCAATGTCGTATTTTCCATCCAAACAACACGATCTATTCTGGCAGATAACTACAAACCGCGAGCTATTCAGATCTATGATGTTCGGAAGGCCCCGTTCTTGAACCATTACAGGTACTGTGTTGTCCTTGCTCCACCTGCAACACACTGCTGAACCTGAATTCCCAAACTTGAGGCTTCGTGTGCCACGATACGGGGCGTTGCTGGAGTTTCTAAACTTTGTTTGCCTCATGTTAACCTTTGTTCTATGCCTGGCAAGTATGTCTTCCATTTTCTCCTCTCTCGTGGTACCGTCCCTCAATAAAGCATGATTACAGATCGAGATAAGACGCAGCTAACCTTTTGGGAGACAGTATTCATCATTTTGGCGAGCGCCTTTGCCCTGGAAGAGTATACAGCTTCCACGGAACATGGCTGGTATAGTAAGTAGAGTAAGGCCTCTCGACTTCTGGTTGTATGCTGACGGCCGGCGGTGATAGTCTACATTGCGAACGTGAGCAACCTCTCATATCAAGGGTTGATTAAAAAGCAGACCAACTACCTCTTGGTGCGCCTGCCTAGATGTGGAACGCATTCGACTTTACTTTCATCAGCGTCTTCCTGATCTACTTAGGCTTAAGGATCAAGGGTCTCCACGAGGCGGATTGTCAGTATAGCCTAATTAAATGGTGCAACTTTCAGCTAACTTCCGGTCTTCATGTCGGCAACAGTGGAAGCTTCAAGCATGGCGTTCGACGTTTTGGCTTGTGGGGCTTGTATTCTTTTTCCGAGGTAAGGATATGCGCCGCCTCGGCACCTCTACCCTGACTTCGTGCTCACTACAATAGATTGGTATTCTTTGCAGTGTCCAATCATATCGTTATACTGTATGTACCCCGTTTAGGGGTTTTTACCTAAATTTTCAGCACCATTCACATTTCGGCTGCGAACTCAGGTCACTCAGAGCAATGATCGCCCAATTTGTAGTTTTCATAGGGACGGCTGCAATATGCTTCTCTGGGCTCTTGTTCACATTATGGACACTGGGTACGTCGTTCCCTTATTTGCACATTCCATATCCTAAGACTTCACTCGTTTCCTAGCCCGAGACGAAGGCACGCCTCCCGACCGCGAACCATGGACAATACGCTCCATCGCTTGGCTGATAGTGCAAATCTGGTTCGGTAACACCTACCTCAGCTTCAATCAAGCATCCAGCTTTCACCCGATTTTCGGACCAATCTTGATGACGATATTCGCCGCTCTATCCAATACCCTTCTCTTAACAAGTTGAGTATAATGCACTTGTCTCTTCTCCACCTCCAATCAAAAAACGTGTCCGATCGGGCGCTTCGCCCATGACATGGGGTCAGACGGCCAATCTGTGCCTTGTTCCTTTTTCGCACTTTTGGCTTTTCGGGACCTAACTCTTTGATGCTAATCATACTTGCTCGCACTAAATTTCTGCCTATCAGTCCTCATTTCCATATTGTCCAACACCGTTGCTAGGATCGATGCCAACGCGACGCAAGAGGTGCGTTAGACCCGGAGGCTTTCTTACGCCCTGAGCGCCTCCTTTGTATTAATTTTAGATCATTAACCATTTTTGGTCTTCTAGTACTTGTTCCAGTTCGCGATTTCAACAATCGAAGGGTATGCTTCATTCTTGCTTGTACCCACCAATCTCACACCGGACTCTGACTGGACACGATGTTGCTTGGATCTAAAGGGTGAAATCTGACGCCTTGTTCTCGTATCAACCGCCTTTCAACATCCTCGCTTTCCTTGTCCTCAAACCCGCAAGCTGGTTCCTTTCACCACGCGCCCTACATTCCATGAACGTGTTTCTCATCAAGGTTACCTCATTGCCGCAGCTTATTGCTATCACCATCTATGAAAGGCACCTTGCTTCTGGCCAGAAACTTCGGCAGACGAGTAGAGACGCAGCTCAATCTTTCTTCCAAAGCCTTCCCAGGCATATCAAGAACATGCCACTAGTCGAAGCCCTCGTTGGGCCATCCAACAATGACCTCTACGACGCGATATTTGATATGGACGTTGACGACGACGAGATAGACATCTTCGCAGAGTTCGATGACGGGAATGAAACACCTATTCTGAGAAGCCTCCATTCAAGAGAAAATCTCTCCGCTTCAGGGAGTCAAATTCAAGCCCAAAGCTCCACTCTAGATCCTGCATGGAACCCCGACTCTAATCCAGCAAGCCCGCGACGTCGTACACCGGGAGGCAGACGCGCTAAATCTGCAACACGACTGACTATCAACCCTAACTTGCCGCCTAGAGGCTCACCTCGACACCGCGTGCTTTCCGCGCTTCCACCTACCTCAACTACGGAACAGAAGTTAGGCGGAGAGGGATATGGTGCCGTTTCCACAGGACCCGCCTTGCTTTCCAGTGCCGACCTCCTCTTCCCGTCTGGTGTTGGGGCAGGTAATGGCAATGGCACTGGGAACGGAAGTTCAGGAGCGAAGAGTCCGTTAGCAAGACTTTTCTCCCAAAGGGCAGGCGTTAGTTCTGCTCTAGGTGGACACGCGTCTGAGCAGATGGCTTTGATGGCCAATTCAGAAGCGAATACGAGCGTTAAGAGAATTGAGGCTTTGCTTGAGGATGTGAAAGACCTGCCAGTGAACAAGTTGAAAGAAGAGATGAAAGAACTCCAGGCGAGTTCCCTCGTGTCACTAGCCGATTCCGAGTATTGACCAATAAGGCTCATAGGAACGTCAAGCGAGGATTGAAAACTTGTTGCTGACGCTAACTAGAGGCATGCGAAATGATACCCACCGACACGATACAGTTTGATGAATTTTGGGACGGTATACCACAGATCTATCACTGGCCACGACCCGGCGACGAGATGACATTCGTACAGTACCTACATGCCCTCTCCTTCAGATGTATCATAGTATTTTTTTGATGCATATGGCTATACTCGAACATTAAATATTTCTCAGTTCCTCGCTTCGCTTTCTTGAGCTCCGCCTCAACTCCTCACTTCTCTCTTTTAAAAGACCTGTCCGTCCCACAAATCCCTCCATGATTGGGGAACTTCAAACCATGTTTTGGTTGGCAGTGTTACAAGCGTGTAACAGACCAAACCAACCAATAAGTGATAACCCCTGGTGGATCCGTCGGCATGCAGTCGCGTTCGATTAACTTGACTTCCACTTTGACACTCTCCTTCTTGAAGACTTGACCGTCCCACAAACCCTTCCACGATTCGGGCGAATGACAAAACATATGTCCACCCCGAACCCTAATTACCTCCGTCCTCAGGCCTTTCACAGGTCGGCCGCCGTGACTTCCGAAAATAACAGACCCTGGTTCCGGAGACAACAGCGTCGCAAGTTGTCTTGCCAGCAAGAGTTGTTTCTCCTCATCGAACAAATGAAACAAGGATGAAGCGTGTATAGCCGAGACGTGACCCTGTAGCGGAGTGAGGGACGTCAAGGCGCGAAGATCAGAAGGGCGAGGCGTCGAAGGTCTGGAGTAAAATGGTTCTCTCGGTTCGATTAAGGCAGGACTGAAGGCGTTGCCAGGTACAAAAGCGGCAGGGAAGGTTTCCGGCGTTGACTTGAATAATTCATGGCCATATTCCCAAAACGCTTTGGAGAATTGACATCACCAAGCGGACATGATACGGAGACGTAAACATACCTGCTTGAAGGTCAGAAGCAATCGCATTTTTGACGGGCCAACCATCAACTACCGCTTTCCGTAAGTCATTGCCAACTAGCGCATACAGTGATCAGGACGGAAATAAACGTTGGGATAGGGGCACATACAGCAGCATCCAATGTCAAGTAAGATTGCGCCAGGCCGCGTCCGTGAAAGCTGGAGTGCATGCTGATAGCCACGTAAACGAGATATCTTCAGACTGCAAGGACCGTCTTCAGCCCTCTTCTGTATACTCCTACGCTGGGTATACTCACGTCGTGAAAGCAAAGGCTTGGATACAGGGATAACCATAGACCTGTTTGAGTTGTTGAGGGGTTGTTAGTGCCATATAGCTGAGAAGATACCTGGTATGCTTTCTCTTGAACCTGGATGATATGCTTCCTCAGCTCCTTGTCATCTTGAATGCCGGTCTGAGACTTGAAGAACTGAGCCTCTTGCTCATTGAGGTTGAGGAGTGTCGGGTCTAACGGCCTTTTGAATGTCTGGACGACGTCGTCCTGCGGCATCAAAAGAGATAGGTGGCAATATTCGCAATATGCGGACAACCTAGGGTTGTCTTGGATATTGCGCGAGAACTGTGGATTGTTGTGTGATATAAGAATAGCCCGGAAGGCCTTCCGTTGATATCCCCATGACCCCTATTTGACAGTCAGACAACTGATCGGGGTCCGTGTCGTAGCTTCGTGACCAAATTCTCATTTCCATGCTGTTGGTAGGATAAGGAGATAAGTAGAGACGTAGCTGTGACGAAGTTGGAAAGCTAATGTAGCAGAATTTCGGATCACCTGATAACGGTCATATTTAATCAACTCATAAATACTTAGACGATGTATAAAAAAGCGGTTGAAGGTGAATTAGGTATAGAAGCGAGGTTGGCAACCCCGAACACTGGCCTGGGCACAGTTCCAGTCATTCCCATACCTTCCCTTGGTCTTCGTTCTAACAGCTCCTGGGTGGCATCTGAACGACGGGCTCTTCCTGAATTCCTGATCTCTCCAGGAATTCGGCGGGAGGTTTCTTTCTCGGTACTGAGAAGGTCAAAGCGCCAAAGGAACAGAAACCCCGATTACAGAGCAAGTTTCGTAGGTCATGTAAACTGCGGTTGCTACCACCCATGACGATCGAGGGGCCCAACGCTAGGCTCAGAACCGGTACTCACTGTTGCTAAATCTGATTGCTATGCCGGAGGTGTATATACTACCTTATCTAAAGTCTGGTCACAGCCCACTTCATTAGATAAAAAACTGTCCCCTCAGCGGCGACTAAATCCTTCCTTTCGTCCTCCAACAGTTCGATATCAATCCGCACACTTCCCTTCTTGAACACTTGTCCATCCCAAAGCTCGTGCCACGAATCAGGCGAATGACAAAACTGATTATATCCCTTCATATTGAGAGGATCCGTTCTGTAGCCCTTGACTGGTGTGGCGTTATGTGCTCCAAATATCACAGAGCCTGATTCTGGCGAAAACAGTGTAGCCACCTGTCTGGCCAACTCCAACTGCTTAATTTCGTCGAAGAGATGGAAAAAAGATGAAGCATGAATCACAGCTACGTGACCCTGAAGAGGATTGAGCGATGTAAGTGAGTGAAGGTTGGTCGGTTTCGGGTGTGTAGGCGGCGAATCAACGTAAAAGGGCTCCCTGGGTGATATCATTTCCGGATCAAAAGCATCCCCAGCAATGAATGCTGCTGGAAATGTTCTTGGTGTTGACCGGAAGAGTTCATGTCCATATTCCCAAAATTCTGTTCCAAAAAAAATGAGGAATAATTGGTGAGTGTTTAGAATTTGTCAGTCTACCTGGGTGAAGGTCGGAGGCTAGTGCATACTGGACTGGCCATCCATCTGCTACAACTTTGCGTAGGTCGTTCCTGACTTTTCTTTTACGTGAGGCTCGGGTGTGATAACAACCGAAGACTTTGAGACATACAACAGCAACCGATGTCGAGAAGAAGTGCCTCTGGACGTTCTCGGGCTAACTGCAAGACCTGCTGATAGACAGGCTGGCGTGAAATCTTCAGTCTGGATTTTTCAGAGTAGGTCAGGCACAACAAATTTGTACATGACCTTGTAGAATGCAAAGCTCACTTAACAAACCCGAACCGCCTGATGCATGGATAACCGTAAATCTGGTTAATCACAGTTGAGACCAGAATGGGAAAGATACTTCAGCACTCAATACCTCATATGCCTGCTTTTGAATGCCGATAATGTGGCGCCTCAGCTCCTCGTCATCTGTGATTCCAGTCAGTTCTTTAAAGAAAGCCTCCTCATCCGCCTCAAGTGAAAATAAGCTGTCGTCAAGAGGAGGTCGTTTGCTTGCATCAGTAAAGATAGACTCAGGACTCATAATGGCGAATGATATTTCTGTTTGAGGAGGGCATTGACTCGGTCTGGACCACCTGATCCGGATTACATAAGAAGCTTGCCATTCACCTCTGTTAAAGGCTTTGATGCCCCCGAAGATGTATTCTTGTACAGGCATTACATTGACTGTCCAAGGGTCAGAGTCTAGTGATACACCATTTCATGTAGTAGAAGGTTCCATTCCTACCGCACTCCATAAACGAACACTCATCCACCGTCCATTCTACTTCAACCTTAACACTTCCCTTCCGGAATATCTGCTCCTCCCAAACGTTCCTCCATGATTTAGGGGAGTGCCAAAACTGAGTGTGCAGGAGTCCATCCGCGAGTACCTCTGTTCTGGTTCCTTTCTCCGGACGTCCATAATGCCCCCCAAAAATCATGGAACCCGGTTCGTGTGAAAGAAGACTAGCAACTCGACGGGCCAGATCTAGCTGCCTTTCTTCATCAAAAAGATGGAAAAACAGAGAAGCATGTACGGCAGAAAGGTGTCCTTGCAAGGGATTGAGAGACGTCAAAGAAGTGAGGTCAGTCGGCTTGGGAGTTGAAGGTACAGAATAAGACGGCTCTCGAGACGATAGTATTTCCGGGTCGAACACGTCACCGGGAACGAAGGCTGCCAGGAAAGTTGACGGTGATGTCCTATATAAGTCGTGTCCCCACTCCCAGAACTCTGTGTCGAAAAGCCCTTAGCGGTTTCAGCCAATCATGACATAAAATAGTCCTACTCGCACAAAGATCAGAACCTATTGTCCTTGTCGCTGGCCACCCATCAAACACGACCTTCCGCAAGTCGCTTCCGACTTCAGTAACAGTGATGAGCATGGTTGTGGATGTGAGGAGAGAAAAAGTGCGTACAACAACAACCGATATCTAGGAAAAGTGCCTCTTGGTGTTTTTTGCACAACAGTAGAGCCCGTTCATAATACGGCAATCGCGAGATAGGAAGCCTGAGGAGGGAAGAGGCTTAGCACAGTGTGGCGTCGTTGTTTTATCTCACCATACTTTGCAAAGGTGAAGTGACGTATGCAAGGATACGGGAAAACCTATAAGGAGGGAGCGTTCAGCACGTCTCGGACTAGTCCGTGCAGTGAGTTTGCCCACGTCGTAAGCCTGGGCTTGAACCCTTATAACATGTTGCTTCAAATCCTCGCTGTCCGTAATTCCTGTGATCTGCTTAAAGAATCTTTGTTGTCCTTCATCCAAGTTATACAGCGTCGAGTCCAGTGGAAGGGGCCCTTCATTGGTGTGCGGAGGAGTGAGAGTATTCGCGGGAGGCATCTGTGATTGAGTTCGTGCAGAGCCAGAGCTAGACAGATGCATTATTTATATTATGAGCCCATTGCACTATCTGCTGGGCCGCTAGAACTAATTTGATTAATATCATGATGCCGGGAGGCTGAAGATTGTTTGCCGGGTTGGAAATGCTGTCGTTTTACAAAAAAAAGTTCACTTGAGCACACAATAACCTAGTAACGGTTCCATATCTCCTTATTCGGCGTTCAACCACTAGCAACTCTTTTAAGCCAGTGGCTATGTTGCCGTGGGGTCCAGGCGGAGTCGCCCCACTATACAATACAATACAATCAAAGGGAGTACCTTACGAGTCGCATCACGAGATTAGATCCTTTTGGGCTGTAACTGGTTCGAGTACCAGGGATAAAACACTGCAAGGCCAATAAGACAATCCCGGAAAGCAGGTGTCAAGACTTCGATCAATTAAGTTACAGAGCATAATGTTGAAGTAGATGCACGAAGGATTTGGTTGGTTATAAAAGCTCCGTACTGAATTGTCCAATACCTCTCCCTGGTGCTATCTCAACCATATAGAACCCGGATCGCTTGACGAATTTTGGCATTCATTTCTCCTTGGAACGCCATTGTATCCTTCAGTTCAGGATTCCGGAAACACGGTTCCGAGGAGCCATGTATACTGATGCCATCGTTCGAACATGGGCCCTACATTGGGAACTTCTTTAAGGTGGTAACGATTATTGGTAAGGGACGCGATAATAGATTGACGCCACAATCCGAGATGAGCACCACGAGTTCATGCGTAGGGGCCAAAATCCTCCTGAGGTGAAAAAATAGCAGTCGGCCGCCATACGGATCTTCAAGGAGGGACCCAAAGAACAACAGAAGCCCAGAATAGTCTTGCACAAGTTTCCAATTAAGGCATATCTAGCGTCTCATCTGCTGTCCACCTTGTACAGTAGTCCTTCAGGGGCGAGCATCGATGTTGAATTGGGTAAATCAAGGGATGGTAGAGCGTGGATTATGAGGGCATGCCTCCCGATCGTAATGGCCGTAATGCTTATTGAGCGTTGACAGGCGTTGGTAATGTTGCTTGCAGCTTACCTAAAGGATCCGGTGTTGATGTCAGGAACTACTCGTGGGCATGCATTCTGTCACAAGTCGCAGACCGCTTTAGTCCGAATTCAGGCAAGCTGCGCAGTGCACATTGCTAAGCATTGTATCTCACCAGATCCCAAATAGCATGTTCCATGACGCACAGACAGGTCGTTAGCTAAAAGTGACGATGGCATAGGGGGTCGAATGCGGTTAATCGTCGGCTTCATTCTTTAGGTATATCGCGACAAAAAGCAACTGCCTGTGCCCTACAACCTGGTAACACACCACTTGATGTAGTATACCTTCCCATTCTTTTGCAACTCCTTGAAGTGGCTAGCATCCTCGACCCACTCTACATCAACTTTGACCGTTCCTTGTTTGAAAACCTTCCCATTCCAAATCTCCTTCCAAGATTCTGGTGAATGCCAGAACTGCGTGTGCTCCTTCCAATTTCCAAGAATCTCCGTCCTCAAACCCTTCTCTGAGCGACCATAATGCCCCCCGAAAATGACAGAGCCAGGCTCAGGAGAAAGCAGTGCAGCAAGACGGCGGCCAAGTTCAAGTTGTTTCTCCTCGTCGAACAGGTGGAAAAACAGGGATCCATGGATTGCAGCGACATGCCCTCTCAAGGGATTGAGAGAAGTCAGAGGGATAAGGGACTCTGGCCTCGCCTCAGGCAGGGGTGGCGAAGAAAGCGGTTCCTGGAGGGTGGTTGTGCTGTCACTGAAAGCGTCACCGCTGACAAACCCTGCGGGGAATGTCTCTGGGGTTGTTCTATACAGCTTATGGCCAAGGTCCCATAGCCCTGACATGGTAAGATGAGCTCGAGTCATAAGGGACGAGTCAAGCTGGTCAATATATACATACCGACGAAGAGGTCTGAGGCAATAACATCCTTTACTGGCCAACCATCGAACACGGCTTTGCGCAAGTCACTGCCGACTAGATGTACATAAATCGATCCGGTCTGACAAACCAGAAAAGCCTGCACTCACAGCAGCATCCAATATCAAGTAAAATGGCACCTGGACGCTCTTGGGGTAGCTTGAGGATCTTATGGTAATTGGGCAATCGCGCAATAGCTAACCTAGACAAAGCTCTGGCCATCGCAATCAAATAAGGTTGATTTACTCACTTTGCAAAGGTAAAATAGCGGATGCAAGGGTACGGAAAAACCTATGGTACAGTGTGAGCATGGCATGACCTACTACATGCGGCAGTCAGGTCGATACTTTGTATGCTTCCGCTTGGACTTCCAAGATGTGACGCTTCAGTTCCTCGTCGTCTTCAATGCGAGTAACTTTCTTCAAGAAATCGCTCTGTCCATCGTCCAGATTGTACAGACTCGCATCCAATGCTGGAGCAGCAGGGGCGGCTTTGAGATGATCTTCGCTCATTGGGCTGTTTGTGGGTTGGTTCTAAAGAGCACCGACTGTTGGCAAACACTTTATATGTGGTAAGCCTCTGCCATTCAGGTTTGCAGCGCGTACGGCAGCGTGATTCGATGATGCTGAGCGGCCTTCTTCCAACTGAAAAGCCTATCAATGAGGGTGAGTTGAGAGTGATCTGCATCAGCTAGCTCGGCGCGGGACCAACCTCTCAGAGTCATCCAAAAGCATCGAACAATAAGTTGTTGCATGAACTGTGACTCAGAATAAATGTATCATCTGAATTGAAAGCTTTGGAGTTCGGTAAAGGCCGCTCGAAGATCGGAGTCATTCTGACGAGGAAACCTCATTGCCTTTGTGTTTAATTCAAGCTTGCAGTAGGCGATGAGAGAAAGCTGAACATTGATGATCTTCTTTGAATTATCTATTATTGGCCATCTGGGGGAGTCAGTGAGAAGAATAGGAGTCGGGAGACGCGAGGAGTCGATGTACCTCGACTACGTTTATAATCTCACAACAGACCAGTGCATAAGATAAATTGGTTCCGTACCTAGTACAACGTCCTGCATGGGCACATCTTCCTTATATTCAACTTCAACTTCCACAGTCCCTTCCTTAAAAACCAGGCCATCCCACAGCTGACGCCAACTCTCAGGAGAATGCCAGAACAGCTTGTTATCGCCGGGGGTAAGAACCTCCTTCCGAGATCCCTTCTCCTTCCGAATGTAGTGTAGCCCGAATATAATGGAGCCTGGTTCGGGAGAGAGGAGACCCGCCAACCGGTGTGCCAAATCAAGCTGTTTGTCCTCGTCGAACATGTGGAAAAACCACGACGTGAAGATGGCCGAAACCTGTCCGTGCAGAAGGTTGAGAGACGAGATTGACGCGAGAGATGTGGGTCGTAGGTGAGCGAGAGGTTCCTCTGAAGTCAATAAAGTAAATATATGCCCTGGAACATATGTGACCGGGCATGTAGACGGGCTGGACTTGAAAAGCTCATGCCCGAGATCCCAGAAAGCTGTTGATTTGTATTAATATGTCCACCTTTGTTTCATGGTGACTAGGAACTGTTTACCTGGATTGAGTCACAAGCAATAGCGTTCTTCACCGGCCATCCATCTGCGACTACTTTTTGGATGTCGCTTCCAACTAACGTCTCTTTAGCTAGGGTGGAGGAGGAAGGGAGATACAACTTACATCCACAACCGATCTCAAGAAAAATAGGTTCTGAGTGTTCTTGAATTAACCGCAGCACATGCTGGTACCGCGGGTGACGGGAAATCGCAAGCCTATCAACAGGTGAGACCACGATCCTGTATGAAATATTCAATAACAACATACACCTGGAAACCGACGGTTAGGAACACTTCGCACAGGTGAAATACCGAATGGAAGGGTAATCGTAAACCCGAGGGCCTCTTGAGCGTCCAACCACACAAATGAAAGGTTGTAGGCTCGGTAAATGCATGTGAAACCTCTCCCAGGGGTGAATATCGGAGGGCCTAGGTCGAATTGAGAGAGACATTGCATACATGAAGAAACTGTCTCTGAGGGGGTAACGATGCTGAGTTTGTTGCGTAAAATGATCGCAAGCCGAGTGGACCCATCTTCAAGCTTCAAATGCAACCCCTTGAAGGAATCTGGCAAAAAGCAGGGCCCGACTTTGTCGTCCGAGAATTTCTGTCAGGAACAGCCAAAGTATCTATCGCAGATAACCTGATCGATAGAGTCAAGCCATGCTTAAGACGATCCGAGCTGTGGGTTTGTTCACAGCACAGCTTCGCGATGCATATTGAAGTTCAAATGTGTCTTAGTATCCAGGGGTAGCACGCCATAGTCTATACGTTCATGAGTGGCAGACAAGATCACGTTGAAAGCTGGGTTTTCATGAAGGCACTCGAAAAGCTGTGAAGGGAGCCCTGAGCAACTCGCGGCGCGAGAACTCAATAGCCGCCCACACTCAGTTCCGCAAGGTGGCACGACTTGGTACCTCGTCGCAACAGCGCTTTGAGTCTTCCCGGTTTGGAGCCCACAATCAGGACATCGAATGGATTGGTTAGTCCATTGTGTTTTCCTGTATCAATTCAGTCGACTTGACCACATGTGCGAACTCTAACAGGATATATGACTTCATCCCCCCGCCGGAGGCCCGGGGACCCCTCACATGGCAATCTTTCACTACAGACGTTCTCCCATCTATCACTCTTTACCTCCTTACTGCTTATCTGGTTCTGGCGCCTGGCACGCTGCCCATTCGCTTGACGCTCCTTCCAATAACCCTCTGGTCGTTTTTTCGAACAGCAACGCATATTGACCTCGTTTATGGGTTGAAGCATCGGGAAGGGTTGGTGTACTTGAACCAAGGGCTCACGGTGAGCGGCTCCCACCTCTTTTGAACGTTTTTCAGGCATGTTCATCTCTGTAGCTCGCAATGACAACCGGAGCAGGACGCTGTATTACATGGTCGTATCAACAAACACCCTACCAAAGGCTGTACCGAATCCCTGGCGAAGCAAAATCCAAAGACTCATCTACTCCAAGCAAGTTCACTCGCCTCTGGGACTCCTTAGATCTAGCAACCAACCTCCGCGGCCATGGCTGGAGCTGGTCGCGTGGCCTTCGTGTCCCCGAGGAAACCCGACCTACACATTCACGAAGCGCTTTCCTCTTTACCACCCTCTTCAACTTCATCAAATATATGGTTATCGCGGACCACCTACACTGGGCTATACAGTGGTTTGGGCCTACCACCCTCGGGGCACCATCAGGGGGCACAATCTACGACTTCTCTCGCCCACTCATCCATAACCTCCTACGCTCAACTTTCATCAGTTTCCTCGGCGGCCTCCTCGTTTGTACATCTATACAAACGGCCTATGAGTTCCTCACACTCATTGGCGTAGGCATCTTCAACCAACATCCCCTTCAATGGCCCCCCGTATTCGACTCACCCTGGCTCGCAACCTCCCTAACTGAATTCTGGGCGAAACGCTGGCATCAGATCTTCCGCGACATGTTCATCTCCGTAGGGGCAAAACCTCTCTCCATGCTTATAGGTCGTTTGGGCGGCGTCATCGGCGCATTCCTTGTTTCCGGCATCCTTCACGATTTCGGATTATGGGGTATGGGCCGGGGTGCGGAGTTCTCAACTGTAGGAGGATACTTCCTCATGCAAGGCTTCGGCATCATCTTGGAACACACATGGAGGCACTTTACTGGTGCACGTGTAGGTGGGTTTGTAGGGAGGATATGGGCAGTATCTTGGGTTGTCGTGTGGGGTAATTTGATTGTAGATGCTTGGTGTCGCAAAGGTCTAGCCGCGAGCATCTTTCATCAGGATCGATATAGACCCAGTTTCTTGACTTTGGGACCTCTACCCCTTCCCTCGGCTTGACTGCCACCTTCCGTCATGTAACCACGAGAATGATAACGAGATTGGCTCACCTAATGTCTACTCATACTGTAATACGCTATCTAATGGGGGGGTTATATGTGATATTATGGTTGACTCTTCAATTTGACTTTCCTTGGTCAACAATTACTCCCGTTTTTGCATCCCGGTTTTATCGGGAGGCTCTTCTCCCGCCATGAACTCTTTGGTAGGTAACATTGCCAGGTTAGTAGTCATTGCTGTCACACTAGCAACATGTGCGCCTAGAAAACCGCATTAAGAAAGTCCGCTGGATGCTTCCACCCTAACCTTTCTAATCTTAACGCCGGACCTCAGGCCTCAGGGATATCCTACACCTACGACATCCAACGAACGCAAATGAAACTAGCCATTACAGGCTGCAACGGCAGTGTAGGCAAGCGCATCGTGTTGCTCGCGCTCAAGCGCGGGTATACCGTGTTCGGGCTGGACCTCACGCCCCTATCCGATGAACTGGCCGCCCATCAAGATAAATTCACATTCCACCAGATCGACTTGAAGGATTACCATCGCGTCCTAGATATTCTCCAGAACTCGGAATGTGAAGCTGTCATACATCTTGCTGCATTCCGAGATCCGACAGATTACAAAGTACAAACACACAATAGGTTTGGTTCTCTTTTCCGGGGATTTCAAGCTGTTGAGACATGGGGTTTAGCAATGTCGTATTATCATGGAACATTCTACGAGCATGTGCAGAGGTACACTCTCTGTCCCTCATAAACCAACGATCAAACTGATATGATCCCGACGCATAGCTGGGAATAACACGAATTGCACAAGCGTCTAGCGTCAATGTCGTAACGATGATCTATAGCGTCCAACCACAGTTCAAGTACTTCCCTATCGACGAAAATCACCCTTGTGAGCCAGATGAGCCGTACGGTCTATCCAAATTGTACGTCGATCTATAATTGCCACGATGCAACGCGGGCATTCATATAATCGACCGCAGAATATGTGAACTCCAAGCCGATACCATCACTCGACGCTATCCCACTCTCCGGATTGCGAGCCTCCGCCTGCACTGGTCCGTCCCCAACAGGTCCCTTGCGCGACGCGAGAACCTGCAACGCGCATCGATGGATCTTTGGGGATACGTTCACGAAGATTCTGCTGCTGATGCGTTCCTGTTGGCCATTACCTGCGATACGAGTAAATGGTCATCGAGACATGAGGCGTTTTTCATTGCTGCGCCAGAGATTGCTGCAGACGAGGATAGTGCAAGGTTGAAGGCGCAGTATCGGCCTGAGGTGCCGGTGAGGGAGGGATGGGAGCTCAATGGACGGAAGGGATTTATTGATTGTAGCAAAGCAGAGAGGATGTTGGGGTGGGTCCATAGAGATGTTGTGCCAGAGTGAAAGCAAGTCCAATGGTTGATTATGAAGGATGAAGGAACGTTTGTAACTGGGGATGTTTTGAGTACGAGCAAAGAGTGGTACCCAAAGCCTGACTCACATATTCTTCGTAATGATGCAGCACCTCCCTTAACTGCTTCCTCGATATCTCAGCCCGGTACAAAATCTCATCATCCGACCGTTTTCCGTCGAAATACTGATTGATTCTGAGAATAATGCTCGTCAGCCTCTACACAGTTTAAAATAGAGCCCAGCAAGGAATATCACTCACTGTTCAAACCGTTTCGCAATATACGGATCTTTCCCCTCCGACATTGCCGATAGCCACCTTCTCTGCATCGGTGTCGCTCGTGCAGGGTCACTGATAATACTCGGGCTATTCTTATCACCATCACCATCCCAGCTTGAATCGTTCGCGTCATTGTGCAAATCACTCTCCGAACCCTCAACCCCCTCATTCTCATAGTCACCATGAGCGCCACTATAATCGCCGCTCTCGTAGTACTCCTCTTCCTCATCCTCTTCAATCACCAGTTCGCTTATACCACTCCGAGTTGAATCCACAGATGGCAGGCGGCTGTTCGTAGAGAGCCATGGAAGTCCTGGATTAGGAAATGTTGTGAGGCCGCCGATCTCTTGAGGGTCCAAGTCACCCTCTTGAGGTCTGGAACCAGCCCTGCCTCTCCCTCGCAGCCGAGCTTTCTTACGAGCCAGAACCTTCTCCCGTTGAAGTTGTGCACGGAGTTTCAAGTCAGGCGTAGCGACGATGCGAATACGGAGGTGAAGCGTTATCAGAAGGTCGCGCTTGAGCATCCAGATAACTACGTCGTGAAAAGTGGGTATCAGCTCCTTGGATTTGACGAAACATGCGTAGAAATGGTTTTCCATTTGCTTGGACATGGACGAGGAAATGGTAGCGAGTATGCGGGGCAAGGGAGGGATGGCCGAGTGATTAAAACTTTTGGCAAATTCAGCTGTGAGCTCGGAGAGTCTAAGTAGTGCTATCAGTGGCGATTCCCAAAGGGCACGAAGAATAAGAAGAGACGCACGGCGCGTCGAATCTTGGAGGTACGGTGAAGGCAGTCTTTAGTCCGGGATGTATTGTATCTATGATCTTCGCTCGTCGATGGTACACGAGCCACCGTACAATCGGATAAACCTGTGCATCAAGGTCCCAGTCAAGCAAACTTGCTACATCGGCTAACCTTGCGTGCACATCAGCGATGCAACCAGAAACGCTAATCTTCGGCTGACTTACGAGAGTGTTACCGCCACTGTCTCCAGAAATTTGACCAACCCTTCTGCAATACCGCGATCCTCTGGGCTCAAAAATGGCCCTTTGAGATCCGCATAAGGATCGTCACTTTCACCACTCTTTGGTTCGTCTAAAAGCAACAAGCTTTTCCAAGGTGCCAATGTTGGCAGCCGCCAGCCGAAGCTCATTTCTGGTCCCCAGCCAGGAGAGTCTTCTTCATCGGGTGCGTTGAGATAGTCCATCTCAGTTTCATCCTCACCGTGTAGGAGTCCGTCGAGGTGAGGAGGTAACTGCAGCTCGAACGAGAAATCGTTGATAGTCAGTTGGGCGATTTTCGAGGCTTTGATGGCTTCGTATAGGGTTTTCATGGCCAAAGCCACTGATGACGCTTGGAGACCTTTGTTGGCAAAATCGGTAAAAGAATCTCCTAATCAAGGAATCAATAAACTGTCGAAGCAAACAGAGCAGAGGCGAACGAACCTTCGGATAATGACAAATCTCTGAGGGCGCCCAATTTGTCACATTCCTCTTCGACAAAATTGTTCATAACTTGTTCTTGGAACAGAACTGCTGTCGTCGTGAAAGCGACCTGTTCATATATGATGTCGAAGTATTTCGAGAGATTGCCAGAAGCTGAGGAGGAAGGATCTGGAAGGTCGAGTACGAAGACGAGATGGAAGAACTGCAACCACCCAGTCTCTGGCGGGAGCTCCGTCGCCGAGGAAGCTTCAGATGCTTCCCTCAATGGTGATGGACTACATTTCGACTCCCTTCCCCGCGTATCAGTCTCAGGCTTCTCTGGCTTGAACCTCCATTTCCCTTCATCGTCCACACAAACGGGATGTCCAATGAACACTAGGTCGTCCACCAGCAATTCAAATTTTTGATGACACATCGAACGATGGGGTAAAAGTAGGCCGGCGAGGAAGTCGACCTGATAACCAAAGAGTTGATCATATTCATTCGAGATTGTTTGTTCCGGAAGAGGTGGGGAGAAAGAGCGGTCTGGAGGTGAATGGGGTGATGCACTATTCGACATGGACGGCGATCTGACACGCGTAGTGATGATTGGTCGCTGCCAAAGATATTCGGGATCATTTAAGAAGGACCCCTCGTCTGGACTTGTGGCTTGTTCCTTCAACACCTCGGGCGTGTGCGACGCACGCCATGGATTGTCTAGCTGAGACGGCCAAGAACCATCGACAGGTCGTGCTCTGCTGAGTCTTATAGAGCAGGCTGGAAGCGGAGGCCAACGGTATACGAGAGCTGAACCTTTAGCCGAACTGGTGACGAGCAAGATGGCCAAGAGAGATTCTGCCATAGTCCTGAGTTGAGATAAGGTAAAGCAGTGGTGTCAATTAGGACGTTTCAGGAGGTGCAGAGCGACAGCAAGACGTGTCCGGCGGCCTACGAGACGTCAGCACATGATGGATTGTATTCAAGTGAGGATGAGCCCATTGTGGGAACATCCTGCCTTTTGCATCCCCCTACTTACATTCTTCCAGATCTCCCTTCCCTCTTGATTTCTGTCAGAAACCGTTCTCGACAGAACAAAGGACGTCGGATCCGGAATCCTCTCGGGGACAGAACTTGGCTGAACCTTAACGCAACATGGAATGGACGACCTCCCCGGAGGCGAACAAACTTCCCCATAACGACAACGTGACAATAACTTGAAGTACCAATGTACTCACATGGATCATGCGTGCCCGATAATTCTACTCAATTGTTGCTTCCAAGTTGTCTGTCTCTTGAAATATCCGCTAAGAATACCATCAACGAACAGAGCCCTGCTCCGTAGTGGCACCCTCCAACGCCTCCGGTCTACAGTTACCTTTCCTCGAGTATTTTCTGGGGCCCGATGTTCTAAACTGTTCTCGAACACACCAATGAGACTGGGCTCAAGTATAACGCCAAAGGATGTTGAAATGCTGATGGATGCCCCCTGTCAAAACCCTGTTTCTTAACTCGCTTGTCGCACTTGGATTCGTCAGCCACCCAGACTAAAGAGGAACACCATACTTAGTCGCCGTTGCCGTACCCGCCTTTTGGGCTCAGTAAAGAACTTGCTATCTCCTACCTAACCAAAAGGGTCTTGATAGCGGAAGTGTCTTCGAGTGAGGGCAGGACCATCGTACCGAGACGCCAAACACTTCTGATGGCTTGAACTGTGCTGTAACTCTCTATCCTGCTCTTAGTACACCGGCCCATCTGAAGCTGTTGATATAAACTGCAAGGTCTCAGCAACCGCAGGCCACCGTGGAGATTACAGAATGAGGAACTCCGGGGAAAGTCTGCGTTGGATCGCACCACGAAATCAGTCTTCCATTACCATGACTTCTGATCCTTTAGGTGAGTCGCATTCCTATATCAACTCGGTCCCGTAGACGTCTAATAGCAACTGCATACCTGACTCCATCGCAAAATGTCCATGTGGCACATCTGCGCCGACCCCGGAAGCGATGAGAATGGGTTTAGGAAAGCAGAGACGAAAGCAACTCATGCCAGTGTCCTGGACGATGTTACACCTACGAGACACCATTCCACAAGAGGTATCGCATCCAAAATGCTTGACTTGACAGACCCCTAACTAAATCGTCCCCACGTAAGTAAGCATTCCAGGTGACACAGGATCTTACGCCGTTCACGTCTTGCATTGCTTCTTCACGGCAGTCTGTGCTCTGGAACACACAGAACATAACATTCGCGCCACTCAGGTGACCATGAAGATGACTGCGGAGTTCCACAACATCCGCATCCCCAGGCGAGGAAACGGAGGGTGAGCGAGGATAAAAGGTCGGACGTCAATGAGTGCTGCTCCAGCAGACCCAGTCAGCATGTTTTTGTCCAACAACTTCCGTGGTTTACTTACTTCTTGCTCTCTCTTCGCCTTTGGTGTATCTCAGGCCCTTGCCTTTAACAACACTAGGCAGGACAACGTATGACAGTTCTACGCCCTGATTTTGACCGTCGATACTGACTATTCACACCTTAGGTCGCTGTGTATGCATTTCCAACAGCATCTGACGGAACTGATAGCTAAAATAACACTCAATAGCTACTGGGGTCAGAACTCTTACGGTGCGACTCACCCGAGCGATCCCGCCCACTGGCAGAAGACCATCTCTGCTTATTGTCAGGTAGGCTCCCCGCGGACCTCCATACCTCACACACGCCCTCAATCTTGTCACTAGGACGATGCTATCGACGTCATCCCAGTCGCGTTCTTGAACGTCTTCTTCTCCGTCGGCGGAATGCCCGAGATCAACTTGGCCAACGTGAGCTTTAAGCCACCGCCGCTAATAGTACTTTGCAACGGCTGACAGCGGTACTTTGTAGATCTGCAGCAGCAGCAGCGGGACCTTCCCTGGCACCAACCTCGCCAACTGCCAGTTCCTTGCCCCCGACATCAAAACCTGTCAAGCAAAAGGGAAAATCGTGACTCTAAGCTTGGGCGGAGCCTCTGGCTCAACGACTTTCACCAGCGACGCCCAAGCGCAGACCCTCGCCGACATCGTCTGGAACTCATTTCTGGGTGGTTCAAGCACAATGAGGCCTTTCGGTGACGCCGTCCTTGATGGCGTCGATTTGGACATCGAGTCCGGGAGTGGCGTTGGTCTGGCCGCGTTCGTTACGAGACTCAGGTCTCACATGTCTGGAGCGAACAAGATGTATGCGTTCTCCCGCGTTTTTCTCTAGAGGCATGGTTTTGTTAATGACGGACCCTCAGGTACTACATCACTGCCGCGCCACAGTGTGTCTACCCGGACGCTCACCTCCAAAGCGCTCTTGACACCGTCGGTTTTGACGCTGTCTATGTCCAATGTACGTTGCAAAAATAATCTTCATGGAGCGCTGTAATTGATATATTCACCTCTAGTCTACAACAACTACTGCGGGTAAGTCAAGTCGATTATCAGGTCTTCCTCTCTGCCTAACCCCTTACGATTACTTCAAGCTTGAATAACTACCCGGATGTAAGTCTTCTACGCTCATAGTCGAATCCGACGAAATGTGCTCAAACTTGATTAACAGCAATTCAATTTCGGCACCTGGTTCGCAACACAAATCTTATCACCTTTAGTTATCACATTGACACCTGAATAGGGATGCCTGGGCCAAGACTAAGTCCCCCAACAAGAGCGTCAAAATCTATATCGGTGCCCCGGCCTCCCCCACCGCTGCAGGCTCTGGATACGTCACGGCCGAGACTCTCATCAACATCGCATTGGACACCCGTAGCAAGTACTCCTCCTTCGGTGGCGTCATGTTGTGGGATGCTTCCCAGGCTGTCGGTGGGTCTAAAATATCGCTCTCTGACAGAAGTCGCGCCTTATGTTTGACAATTCAGCTAATGACCGCTACGACCTCGCTGTAAAGAAGGGTATTAAGCAGGCCGGTCGTGGCGGTCCCGGTGGAGGACATGCTCCCCCTGGTGGTATTCACTGCGCTGGTGTTCCCTCTTGGAGGTCCGATGTTGCTGTATGCGATTTCCTTCTAAATTGGGTTCGGTTCGACTTTGACTCATTACTATTAGTACCGCGGCGGTGATAAAGTCGTCTACAAAGGCCACTTATGGATTGCTAAGTGGTGGTCCGAAGCCTGTGCGTATCATTCAAGTTGTGCTTTGCTCCAGCTAAATGAGTATTTTTTTTCTTGTCACATCAGCTGTTCCCGGTGGTAAGTCCTCTTTTTTCTTTGTTGAAGGGTTGATGTGGCCGAGACTCACTACTTGTTGTAGGTGTTGTTGGTGACTGGGTCGATCTCGGTCCTTGTTTCACCCGCAATGTTTCCCCTGCGTCCGAGTTTGAATACTACTTCGGTATTCAGGACGGCGTGTACTGACTGTGAAACGCTTGTGCGGATTGGCTGTTTACCAAGTTGAGATGATACGAATGTGACTAGCGACCCTATGTACTCGAATTCAGAATATGCGAATTTGTTCTTCGATCACGATTTCTTCTGTAGTGCATGAGAAACGTTGGGGAGACTCGACCATCTGCGTTTCCCTCGCCACCTGCATACGGATTGGCTGGATGAGTCGATAAGAGTACAGTGCTTCGTGTGCATATCCATATTACATCGTGTCGTTTACCTCGACGGCACTACCAAGTCGGTGCTGCCGAGCCCGGTTTGGTTTCACCAGCCTGCTCCATCACATAATCGGAGTGCTATGTCCAGGCATAGCACGGATCGACACCATACCCAGCCTATGTATCCTTGGGCCTTGTCTGGCGTCGTTGAATACAGCCCGTGAGATCGTTCGGCGACGGAGAGGGGGTAGCCTACATGTTTGGGGATAGGTGATACTTAACACGTGTACTTTTACCTAGATCAGTATGTGTAAGATATGGTTTTACTAGGTATTATCTCTCCTGAGCGCAAAGGCTTGGTTGAAACCATAATATTGGCTCATGTTGCGTGATGGAATCGTATTGCGATATGGACGAGGAGCATGTATGATCGAGGCGCTCAAGACAGGGGCTGATTAGCCAAATAAGTCGGACCAACAGCTTGTCAGGGCAGTCAACAGCAGTTGTAGTTATTCATGGTTGCGTTCACTAAGCACGACCATGTCACAAAGTGCTACCGGTCATGATCTCCAACAAATGGTTATTCCGCTACCCACTGGCGTTTCTCTGGAAGTTGATTTCATTCGACCTCTCCATGCGGGCGAGGGAGGACAGAGATTAGCCGTTAGTCTTCACCCCTGGTCGTGGCTCGGAGGACAGAAAGACGACCCGTGCGGAATTTCATATCGTGCAATCATTGACCCTGACCTGATGTTCTTCGTAGAGTCCTTAGCTCTCTCACTGATCCATTGCTAGAAAAGAGCTACCACGTACTTCGTTATAACTCGAGGGGTGTTGGAAAATCTACCGGTTTCCCTTCCTTTACTGGTTTTAGCGAGGCCGAGGACTTGAAAGCTCTTGTTCAATGGGCTCTGAGCCAGATTGAAAACGTCACCTCTGTGGTGCTCATTGTTAGTCTGTTCAGGCAGAAGAGGGCCGCCGAGCTAACTAACCGACCGATTTCAGGGATACTCTCATGGGTCATTGATCACGTCTTTGCATCCTGTCCTACCCGCACCTATCAGGACTTCGCACGTCCTCCTTTCTTATCCGCTGGGTCCGAGAGGATGGCTAACATTATTCCGAACATCCTACTACCAAGAGCAACTTGAGTGTTTATTGAGAGACGATCTCTCCAACGTCCTCGTCGTGTACGGAGACGAGGACGAGTTCACCAGCATTTCCAGTTACAAAGGATGGATAGGCAAACTCAAGAAGGTTGCTCAGGGCTCCGATCGACTTATGATCGTGGAAATTCAGAACGCCTCGCATTTCTGGCACGGTCGGAGTGGGTTGGAATTGGGACGAGTGTTAAGACGATGGTTACCATGACAATAGTAGAGGCGGATACATTTGCAAGTTATTAGTAACGGGAGAGTGACTTTCCAAATCTTAGTGAATTTTGTTCCTGTCGGAGCGGGCTGTAAACGTGGATGACCCGATTAGGCGCTCTACTTGTACTCGTACACCCATCACTCCTCTTCCCTTCTACCACCATCCGTCCACACGTTTCTGTCCTATAACTTGGCTTTTTGTTGACAACAACTTCGTCACAGTTGTTCTATCCCTTTATTTCTCGTCCCCCTCCCCTACAGTGGTCAATGTACGTGTCATCATTCCGTTGTCGCGTCCTAATCCCACTCATCGACCTCGTCAATTTCCATCAGGCCCTTGCCAGATGAACGTCCCCGTCAAAGTGTCGCGAATCTGATTGGTCGATTCGAAAATCAATCCAAACGCCAGCCAGCCGCGGCTTCGCTCTCACCTAGAAGTTCGAGTGTCGTCTCTCATACTACAGGGGATTCTGCTAAGGAGGAGGTCAAGGAGAAGCGAGAATGGCCCCCTAAATCCGTTACTGAGGGTACAACCACTTCCCCTGCGCCTCCCCCACCTTCATTCCGCTTCAAATCTCCCGTGACACAGCCAGAGCCGCTGCCTGCCACGACAGAGCCTCCAGTTCCTCCCGAGCCCACGACAAATGGTGCTTCAGAACCGAAACCTGAAGGGCCTGACATTCCTCCGGAGCCTGTCCCCGCCCCTTCCCAGCCAGAGCCAGTGGCGAAAGAGACGCCGGCTCCATCAAAGCCCACACCATCAAAGGCACGTACACCGCCCAAGCCTCCAACCACGACCTCCCGGACCGCTTCAGCTACCACACCCAAGACAACTACCAGAACCACCAGCACCACCAAGACTCCTATGAAACCTACAACAGCCTCAGCCTCTTCCCCGCCCGCCCAACCCCTGAGGCCACAACACACTGGCCAATCTATCGCATCTTCCACAGCCAGGAAAACCGTTGCCAAAGCTACACCCACTAGCCCCGCCCGGCCGAAAACACCTGCACGTACGAGCCTTACTCCTTCGAGATCCTCAAATCTTTATGCGCCTACTGCTGCGTCCCTCGCTCGAGCACGGAGCGCGCCATCGCCCGTGCCAATGCCTGTCAAGAAACCTGCGGGTGCCAGTTCTTCGGACAGATCAACCAAACCCACTGCTGCGTCACTGTCACGTACGCGCTCGCCCGCCGCAGCTCAGCCTGCAAAACCTGCAGCTCCTGCAAGAACAGCTGCCACCCCGAGATCATCCCTTCGTGGTGCCCCCGCTGGTACTACACCAGGAACCCCGAGCCGAGGAGGCAAGGTCCCCGCAACACCTTCGAAAACAAAAAAGGCCAAAGATACGCCTCCTGCCAAATCGACACAAGAGACAGTAATTGCCGGAGAAGCCACCATTGCTACAGCTGCCCCTCTTGAAGCGGATGCAGACGTTTTCTCCGCGGGGGGATCTGTCGAGGAGAAGCCAGTGAAAGGGATCTCACCACCTCCCGAGCCAGAAGTTAAGAATGAACTTACGGTAGAAGAAGATCAACCAGATGATTCTACCGCCCATGAATCTGAACCCAAGATCGTCGTATCAGACGAAGAGGATACAGCACACGACGAGGGCATTGCATCTCCGCAACCTGACCCTCAGCCTCAACCAACGCACGAATCAGAACATGGCAGCCCCAATGGATCTGCTTCTGCCGTTGCCGTTCAGGAGTCGACATGCGAAAGACCAGAGGAAAGTCCCACTGATCCGATCGCCGACAAGCTCGCCGCCCTAGCATCGAGACATGATAGTACCGATATTGAACAGATCGTAAACCTTCTCGAGACTGGTCCTGCTGCAAGAGCCGCTTCGGATAACATTAGCACACCCTCAGATATACAGGAGATTCCGGACGAGGAGCATTGATTGTCTCCTCTATCACGCTCTTTTTTTTTTTCTTGGATAGATCTCCTCGATTTGTGAATTTGTGAGTCGTTGGATACCCATACCAGTAACCGTCCGCTGATCCCCCTTCCGCTCTTGAAAGCTACTCCAAGTGACATCTTTCACTCTTGGCATCCGTAATACACTTACAGTCTTTTAGTCCGTTGGTCAATCTCCACTCGTTGGTTGCTTCCCGCTTTTTCTCCCTGCTCTCTTGGCTTTCACTCATTTTTCTACATCTATGTCATTATTATATATACGCTGTCTGTCGTTCTCCGGTTTTTCGTCTCCCTTCCTTTGATCCTTGCATCTCCAATTCTATTGATCTTTCCATATCTTTATCCATCAACCTCCACCGCTCGACCTTGTTGACCACATACCACTCAATGATATCCAATCCCAATCAAATCTGCTTTCAAAATATCAAACATCTCGTATCTTGGGTTTGACTACATCTATTACTACATCTTTTGCGTCAGTGTGGGACAAACGAAGTTACCCATCGTCCAGAAAAGTGGGTATGGTCAGGATCGTTCCCAACGGCCATCGGGATTTGACAGAGGCGCCGAAAGCCGGAAGGAGGAAGAGTCTGGTATCCGGATCCAGAATGGAAGTATCATGATAGAACTAGATGGAGGTCGTTCACCTGCCCGACTGCACCAAAGGGGGGCGAGGTACGAAGTGAGAGAAGAGAGGAAAAACAGGGGGAAAGGAAAGTGTGGTCGATCAGTAGTTCGTGCTAAAACATGAGCATTCTTCATCATCCTTTTTCTCCAGATTTCATGTATCTAGGCATCTTCTCGAAACATAGCTCATTACTTCAAGGGTGTGCAGGTATTTAGTGAACCATAAGAAAAGGAGCAATTGGTATGCCATTTAGTAGCATCACTCGCTCAGTCGAGTTTGGCATTCACACGGAAGAAACGTGGAAGTAATCATGACGGCTAATACCAGAGCATTGCAAATTAATTTGTTTGCGAGTTCCAGATGATCGTGCAATGGCCTATACAGTGAGATACACTCCCTGGCCAACTGACCTGAAGCGCATTATCAGGTCCGTCAGAGGGCATCGTTAGACTTCGTAGGATGATCAAAGGGCCTATGATCTACGACATCTTGTGGCTAACCAAGAAAGGATGAACACCCAATAGCCAGACAGAAGAGGACATAAACGTGCAGTGACTCAGGATGTATCATGAACAAAGGGGTTCGGGGACGTACATGTAAAAATAGGATGATCCGGTTTCCCGGCCCGCCGCGAGTTTCTCACGCGTCGCGGGGACGCGTCAGTCTGATCTAAGCACTACACTTGTTAAATTACCACCTATCAACCGACCATGTCAACCTCGGATTCAAAGGACCAAAAGACAGAAAACCCAACTCTCGGAGTGCTGGAGGAAGACGACGAGTTTGAGGAATTTGCCGTTGCAGGTGGGGGTCTCAAACCATTACTGAACCTCAAAATCTGACCATTGTTTCGTTGATCAGACTGGGATGATTCCCAGACGGACTTAGCACATCTTGGGGGTGCAGCCCCTGGGGCAGCGAAATCTGGAGGCGACAAGCTATGGGAGGATAATTGGGATGATGATGACATCGAGGACGATTTCAGCGTACAATTACGGTACGCCCTGTTCAGTTGCTTGTGCGCTCAGTATTGATATTCGGCAACATAGGAGTGAGCTGGAAAAGACAAAGAAGGCGAAAGAGGCGGCCGGTGAAAGCATGCAAACATGAACAATGGCTCCCTCGCAACACTTGTACAATATACGGTCCACACTTAATGAAGAAGTTTTGCTGAGCTGTATGCCGACAGCCTTTCTGTGACATCCATTCGACAAGAATCCCTGCGGGGACACTTTTCATTCCCTCTTGAGCAGGTCGATCATCGGAGATGAATTGCATGTATACTGTACAACTTCCAACGATAGGTGCGATAATCGTGATTCCTTGGACTGCGGGTACTGTGGTTTCCTAGGGCCCAGTATTATAGCTTGGCTGAGCTCTCCGAAGCATTGCTTACGTTCAAATGCAATATCAACAACTGCACTTGCACATGCTCTAACGCTCAGTCGGAAAGGACAGGCTCCTGTATATTTCATCCTCTCTTCAACTCCAAACTGCCCCCAAACGTCTGACGGTCCGTCGGCCCACTCCTTTAGTCAGAATCGGAGAGGAAAACCTTTACACTGGCAGAAGGATGCTTTCGACGAAAGTCAGCAGAACAGGGTGGTTTCAGTCATTAAATTCGTGACAAGAGAGTAAACATGGTTAAGAACACAGACATCAATCCCAGTCATGTTCATGCCGCCGTCGTTAGTGCATATCAGCCAACTAGCCAACCCCCCATTACACCTTCTCATTTTCCGAGGACCTATCCGTCTTCGCGTCAACACCCTCAATTCGCGATACTTGGGTGCTATCCATCAAGCCCATCTGTGATGTATCGTAGCCATGCGCTTCCAGATACTCGCGGAACTACACCATCCACGTCAGTGCCGCGTTCAAACCTAACTACCCACGTAACGAGGCACTCACAGCTTGGTCTTCTTCGACCATACCATCATGGGTCAACGGCTTCACGAAACACAACGTGACTAGAGCGCTCAGAACTGCCAAACCTGACCCCATCGTCAGTATCGACACCATTCAACTGTCTGTGAAATACGACGTACCACTTCCAATCCAGAAAGGTCCAGTATTGCCTCTCGTGGTCTTAGATCCCCCAAAAGCTGGACAATAGGATAAGCGAGGTTCTCTTCAGCTATGAATATATCACTAGCTTACCATCGATGATAGGTGGGAATACTACCGCAAGGACACGCGCGTCAGCCCAAATACGAGCGGATAGTCGCGGTTACATACCCCAGGTACCGACGAAGGCGCCGACTTTTCCAATTGCAGCGGCGAAGCCATAAAATTGACCCCGGATAGCAGTAGGACTTGTTTTACTTGCCAAAAGGCCCAAACAGTTACCAGGACCTGGGAAGGTATAAATGAAGAATGAGGGATGCCATTGGCTATGCGACGTACCAAGTTCTCCGAAGGACAGGAAGATACCGTAGACAACCTTGAAACGTGATGAGAAATTCTGTTTTGCAATCCATAATGGAACATACGCACAGCAAACGCAGCAATATGGTTCGTCAACCTGTTCTCTTCGCTTTAGGGAATTGTTCCTTGGCTGGGGGACAGACGCTTACTGGACGTAAAGCCCGCTCATGATAAACCCAATAATGGCTTGGAGAACAAGACCTGTAATCTGTTTCCATTTGTCAACTAGTGAATGTCTCTCATAGTGGAACATCATTTACCATGGTGTACTTGGGACCCAAATAATCAATAACGAATGCTCCTCCGAGTGTTCCTATGGGTCGATCGCATCATGGCTTTCCAACACAATATTGTTGACACCTGCCTGGGATATAAAACAAGCTGGCAGTAATCATGGGCGCTTAGTTGTAGAGTTTAGTATTCAGAAGCCAGAACGTACTTGATGACGACACTCCATCCGAAGACAACAACCAACGAATCATTGCCGCCCGTCACACTAAGTTGTCCATGTGAGCTTGGGCGGGTTAAGATATTTTTGGATGACCCACTTATCCAATATAGTCGTGGAATAGATCCCGAACTAGACGGGTCGCAAGAAAAGTTCAGCGGATGAAACCCAGCTAAATAGAAGGAACGGGACGAACTGGATATCTGTATCCCAGGTCATCCTTCAATCATCGCTCAAATAAATGATGAATCGACTTCGCACTCACACGATGAAATCATAGAGGAACCTGATCGTTCATGGATGCCGTCAACCAACGTTCGACCATTACAGAGTTAAATTTACACGCACCACACAAAGGAAATCGCCAGAAGGGAGACCCAGTACCGCCTCAACACCAACAAATAGGGGATCTTCGCGTGCTTCATAGAATCCTTCTTGTAGCGCTCGGGTTCGTCCATGTTAAGTCGCCAGACGAAGACCAATAAGGCAGGCACAACACCGAGGCCCAAGGATAGACGCCATACAGCACGGAGGTGATCATTACCAAATCTACACGAGATTGTATGCTATCAGAGGTCTTTCAATGCACAGGATAAGTGCTACTCACATCCAGAATAGAACCAAGGGCACAAAGGCAGCGATCACGAATCCAAAATCAATCATTGTGTCTGTCAACGGCGGAAGAAATCGAAGCGGTGTATGTTTAGCACCATATCATATGCACAAGGAAGTCGATCTCTCACTAGTAGCTAGGGCGAACCACCTATGTTGGGCACGTTTGCTGATTCCGGGTTCCTCAGATTGCTCTGAAGCTGAGACTGATCCACAAGGGTATTCAGCTCCGACTCCAATCCCGAGAAGGAAACTATTTCATGATTGTTAAGGACGGAGTGTTCGGTGGGGCATTGTAAGTTGGAGGAAGACACACCGCATTGCACTCAGCATTGCCAACATTCCACCGAGGCTGCCATGGGCTCCAGAGGATGCAGCTGAGAGACCAGAGAATAATGCGACGATGCCTGTTGCGGACATCTAGACGCTCATGCATCAGCAAGACACTCAAACCTTGACAGCTGTCCATGCCACGCACCATTCCAAATTTTCTTCCAACCTTGTCAGAGAGCCAGCCTATCACGCTATGGGTCAATATGGTTCTATCGGATGATATTGGACATGCCACACCGAAGATAATCATCCCCACAATTGTTCCAGCGAATGTTAAGCTCCGTACGATGGTGCCATAATTATGGTCCTCAATTCGATCGGCGCCATAGATACGGGTGAGCACTGGCCACGAGTGTCAGAATCGTCGTAACAAAGATGCTCCTGGAGACGAGAAAGGCTCACAAGTGTTCACTGAGACGGTATCAGCGACGCCATTCACAAGACGATGAGGTCACTTACCACTCGAAATGATACCGTTTGCGTAACCTTGTGGAGGACACAGTCACTAAACGTAAGGTGTCAGAGGATGTTGTAGCCCACCATCGGAGAACAATGCAGTTCCACAACTGTGAAACGAGGTAAGGAACTAGGGACCTTATCGAGGACAGGACCGTACTCACGCAAAAATGAGGGAAACACTCCGAATCCTGTCCTTGAGCGCTGCGGACATCATCTTGCCTGGCTACTAGTGAAAGAGCGAAGCAAAGAACGATTGAACCATTCGAGGCCCCAATTGATTTATGTATATCAATGGTTCGGAGCACGTCAAATTGAAGCCCTTCTATGATTCTTCGGACCTACCAGGGGGTGGGCAGTGTGTTTCACAGGACCACATGGTGAAATAAGTCAGATCCCCGGGAGTACAATATCGGTGATGCCTCCATATGGGTGAGTTCATCCTTCCCACACCGGTCGGTATCTGAACAACTGAGAAAAAAATAGATGGACAATTCTAAAATTAGGACACACGTTGGCTTATAGATGGAATCTTAGCCAACTGTGGCTGCGTTCGCGCCCAGGCGGCGTGAGTATCTCCAATCTTCGAGTCAAGTGAGACAAAAGTAGCGAGTTGTTGGACATGGAGAATGATATAGAGACGTCGAGTGAAGATGGCAATGCTGCTGGTGTTGTTTTTGGAACAGGAATTGAATTGAGAAAATGATAGTCAAGCGATGACTGCAGTGGCTTCGCGAGTGCCAAGCTTGCCAAGGCCTTGCGGGAAGGCGGCCCGATAATTCATCTAGCGGAGCCTCTTGAAGGTGAAATCCCGCCCGAAATTAACCTGTGTCTGTAAAAATAACAACGCAGCGAAGACAATGGCCATAGAATAGACATGGGATTAGGCAGCCAGCAATGTTAACGTCAAAGACCGAGGCCCTTTTGAACAATCTCTAACCACTCCTTGTTCTTTCCTACCCCTCCTTCGGCTTTGAAGTACATTCTCTTGGGGCCTCCCAATCACAGTCACTCTGATAAAAAGCTACACCTGAACCTGTGCCTACCACAGAGGATCGATCAGAAATTGGTCAATTTGACCATTCATATTCGGGGAAATGGCCTTTCGTGCCTAATGTGCACGTGCCGATCGGCCATATGTCCCCCTTTCGGCCTGTTAGGTCGGCAATCCTGCCCCGCCTCCGGAGGTATGTCTGCATTATGGACCCGGCAACGCTCCCCCCTCGGCTTCCGTGTGCCGAGGGAATTAGCCTTGAGGGAAGGGAGTATTAGCGCCCAGACCAGCAACCTCAACATCTGATAAAGGCCCCCAGCTTGGGCGAGAAAACAATCAAGCCTCACCGAATTTCTTGGTCCTGCTATGTCCCGAAAACCAAATTTTGACCTGGTACCTCCTCGTACTTGGACTCCGATATCAGACTGAGTGCAAATTTGGGGGTTCGTCAACACTGAACTTAATGTGTCGCACATGGGTATACGGTAACCACAATAGCCGGATACTACCCGCTCGCTTCGGTTCACCCACAGAGTATGTAGTAGGATCATTCACACGTCTAGTTGCAAGACCTACCGTGCCATCCTAATGGCAATCATACTCAACCGCAAGAGCCGACAATCAACAGCACGAAGGCATGGAAGCAGAGATGCTTGCCTTCGGACAAGCATGTGATTGTCCTGGACAGGCGTGACCGGTTGACCCCCGGCATGATCCTGCGTAAGTAGCACAAGGCCTGTCATCACCAAAGTTAATAAAGATGTTTAACAGACCGACTGCTTGATCTTTCGTCTCCTCTAACCACCTTCTGCAATGGGCAAACCAGATTCCAGCCAAAGTCTGACTGTAAAGGATAACAGGACCGGAAAAGTGTATACGATCCCGTATGTGTCGTCATTTGAAATTGTTGATGGTGGACGCTTCTGCCCCTTTCCCGGAGCTCCCTAGATGAGGGGTGCTGCACGATCCATGATCGATTTCCAATGAACAGGATACTGACTACAGTATCGAATATAGGATTACCGACAACAGTATCCCTGCGACAGCATTCAAGGCTATTAAGGCTCCTCGCGTTCCCGGAGAAAGAGAGGAGAATGAAACCGAGAAGGGGCTGCGCGTTGCAGATCGAGGATTCTTGAATACTGCGGTTATGCGAAGTGAGATCACGTATATTGATGGAGAAGCTGGTGGTATGTCACCGTGTTCTGCCACATTGCAGATCTTTTGATCCAATCCATCCTATTTCTCCAGTATTACGCTACAGGTGCAAATGGAAACAATTTTTCATTAAGAGTCTGCCAACACTCTTTATAGAGGATACCCTATCGAACAACTTGCTCTCAAGTCTTCGCACCTCGAAACAGGTCAACGCGTTCTCGTTCTTGTTTCGACGTCCACTGACCGTTCAATAGCCTACCTCCTCATCTATGGGTCCCTCCCTACCAAACAACAATTTGAAGTATTCGAACGAGAGGTCCTGCATCACAGTGTCATGCACGCAGATGCCGAAGAATTCTTCCGCTCTTTCCGGTAACCTTTGCACGGACTGGGCTCCTGAAGTTCGACTCATTGCAGCTTAGATATGACGCCCACCCCATGGCCATGTTGACGAGCGCGTTCGCATATCTGGGCTCCTATTATGCTGAAGCAAACCCGTCGCTACAGGGCCAAAGACTATACACAGCAGGAAACGCCGAGTCGCTGGCCATTATGGATAAGCAAATATACCGTCTTATCGGCAAGGCCACGACACTGGCTGCGTGAGTTTCCATTCCTCCAGCTATACCGCATCTGGGGGATTAACGATATACATGTGTAGCATGGCTTATCGTGTCCGCCAAGGCCGTAACTTTGTTACCCCTCCCACTGGTCTGAGCTACACTGGATCGTAAGTCATCAAATGTGTGGACCGTGGGGTGCATCGACTGAATTCCTATCTCCAGTTTCCTGTATCAGATGGATCACCTCGGACAGGAAGACTACAGACCCAACCCTGTGCTCGAAAAAGCACTAGATGTTCTCTTCCTACTCCACGCCGATCATGAGCTCAACGCTTCTTGCACTACGGTTCTACAAACCGGAAGCTCGCTAGTTGATCCTTACTCTGCTATAGCGTGAGCTACCTGAGACTAGTACTCCTTCTGTCCACTAACGCACGCAACTCTCCTCCATAGCGCTGGTTGCGCTTCCCTGTAGTACGTGTCACGGTGTCAAGCACTTCGAAGTAGGACTAATGCACGCCCATTTCAGTGGACCCCTTCACGGTGAGCAAACACCTCTGGCTCGTTATTCTCCTGATTGACGAAATGCTGCAGGTGGTGCCAATGAAGCTGTCATTCGAATGCTGATCTCCATCGGCAAGTAGGTGGTTCTAGCTCTGGGAGCTTAACCTTGTGCTGATTTCTTTAGGCCTGAGAACGTCCCCGCCTTTATTGAGGCAGTTAAACGGCGAGAAAAGGTGTTGTCCGGATTCGGGCACCGGTGCGTGTTTTCTTGGAACAAAAATAGTGCGTCCACGCTTATCGGACGCGCCCAGTGTTTACAAGACGGTGAGGACCCTCGACCATGGAACGAGGCAACCACGCTTATGATATTACAGTCTGATCCACGTTCATTCATCGTTCGGAAAACTGCGGATGAAGTTTTCAAAGTGTAAGAGCAGATTTACCTGCGGGCTATTGATGGTACTGATGTGTGTTGTAGGACTGGAAAAGATGAACTCCTCGAGACAGCAATGGCGCTTCATGAGGCCGCTATGAAAGATGAATATTTCATCAAGAGGAAATTGGCTCCTAATGTGGACTTCTGGTACGTTTCGTAGCATTGTGTTTTGTGTGTGTCCAAGCTAACATTAGATACAGGAGGTGCGTGTTAGGGTCTCCCGGCACGGACTCTGCAACCTAACGCATTCACGTTTGCAGCGGTCTCATTTACCGGGCTATGGGTACGTAACGTTTCCTACCAGGGGCAGGCACGAGTAATTATATTTTGAAAGGTTTCCCGCTGGATTTCTTCCCTGTGTTGTTCGCGGTGCCAAGAGTCGTCGGGTGGCTTGCTCATTGGCGTCAGGTACGAACATGTTCATAACCTTTTTTTGCAAGGGTTGATTGAATTGAGACCACAACAGATGATGCTACAAGAAGGGGGTGTAAAAATCTGGAGACCCCGGCAGGTGAGCCGCACCACGTGTGAGTAGGTAGATCATGCTGAGCTTAACCTCCGGATACCCGGGTAGATATATGTGGGTGAGGGCAGACGGGATTATGTTCCCCTCGAGGAGAGAACGGCAGTCGAGGGTTTGAAGAAGACCCCTTCGCCCATTCCCCATTCAGGGTAAGTTGACAGCTTCCACGGATTTGTTTTATCGAAAAGCACAGATGCCATTTCCGGCAGATTGTGTCCATGGCAACATTCGCCGAGAAAAAATCCTTGTCGAGTGCTCGTACTAACTGGGTCTGCTTGCAGAATCACGAAGAGAACAATGCTAGCGGCTTTCAAGGACAAGCCACAGGCGAAGCTCTAGTGCGGACAAAAGGGATAGAGTCGTTTTTTGTATTTGTACTTATGTGTGCCCGGAGGCATAGGATCCTTGGGATGTGCTTGGCTATTGATGAATTGAGGTGTGATTGTTCTGAGTACGAAATGTTGTTTGCGAGTGTTTACGTTCGGACATATCTTAACTTAATATGTGGTTGGATTTGAAACTCATTTCTCCACCCCTTCTCGCCTCCCCCTCGCCGCGTGTTCCGTGCCCTCCCGTCCTTTATAACGTCCTCCTCTCCCATCTAATCTTGTGAATTTCAAGATGTTCTCCACACTCGTTACCGTCGCTCTCTTTTTCAACCTTGCCATCACTGCTGTCTTTGCAGAGTTCGCCGTTTCCACCCCAGAAATCTTTGCCGTGCGTCCTCAAAACTGCACTTTTGTCCCCCGCTAACAGTTCGCTTTTTACAGTGCAAGGGTAAGGAGGTCAAGGTGACTTGGCAACCTGCGACAGCACCCTACAACATTATCGTTGTTGCTGCTGATGACCCATGTGGTGACGCTCTGTGAGTTATTTTCGTCCCCGAAGAAAATTCCCCTGACGCTTCGACTCAGCGTCGACGCCGGCGACTTCCAGAATACCTACGCGTACTTCAAGACCGATGAGCTTAAGGCCGGTCAGAAGGTTCAGGTTTCGATCGAGGATGCCGACGGCGAGGAGGGCTGGAGCGGTGTGGTAAGCATGTTTTTTGTTCCCTGGCATCATTGCAAGGGCGTGGCTTGCTCAACCAACTATGCCACGATGGCTTCTAGATCACTGTCAAGGAATGCTCTGCTGCCTCCTCTACCGCTGCCCAGTCATCTTCTGCCACCTCAGAAGGAGCCGCAACAACGTAGGTCTTCCTGTTGCGTTATCCCTTGGCTCGGAATTAATGCTTTCTTGACCTTTGTTCAGGCTCGTTGTTCCCCCCGCTTACAGCTCCGGTCCTGCTGACTCCTCTGCCAGCCCGTCCGTGTCCGTCAAGCCCGTTGGTGCTGCTAACGCTGCCAATCCATTCTCCAATGCTGCTGCTGTTCCCCGCCACATCAGCGTTCCCGCTGTGGCTCTCACCGCTGCAGCCGGTGCCATCGCTCTCCTCCTATAACGACACCCCGCCTCTATGACCCGGCACATGTTCACTGTTGTATATGCCGCGGGGAGTTGTCCGATGCTGAAATCCCCAGCGCTGGATCAAAAAGAAATTCTGGTTTATTTGGTTTCTGTACATTTTCACGAGGTTTATTATCGCGGTGGATTTGGGTTCTGGTGCACTCAGAAGCATTGATGGCGCCTGAGTTACAGGATTTGAATCGATGGAAGTTACGAGTATTTGACGAGGTTTTTGTCGAAGAGGTATCTTCCTATTTGTTCGACGGGCTGGCTAACCGTCGGATAGCCGAGTAGATATACCCTTTGCTTCCTTCTTTACACCCACATGTTGTACCACAACTATTCCCCTCACCTTTTATCGCTTCTCATACCCCCGATATCCTTATTTTTCAGTCTATTTGGATTACATTCTTGCGACTATACCCCTCGCCACTGGCAACGCTTTATGCTTTGCTATGCATGCATGAGATGTTCTAGATGACTGGCTGTTCTCGTTAGGTACCTGGTTGTCCTATTCGTTCAGATGTGATGGTTTCTGATACGCGCCTGACTGAGTGGTAATTGCAATTTTCCCGGACAGCAAGGGGACGGCTGGTAGTGATGAGAATTGATATCTATCGCCGTGACATCACATATAACCGTCTCATTAGCTCCCCTACCAAACACAACTGAATACACACGGAGACCATCAACGCCATGGCATCCACGTCAGATTGGCACACCGTGTAAGTCTATCACATTGCAGCCTCGTGAAGAGACAATAACTCATCCAAATAATCGGGTATGATGACATCCGTACAGGACCGTCGAGGTTCCATTCGCCTCCTCAAAGCATGCGCTTATAGCCAAGCAAGTCATCGAAGTCGATAGGGAGTTGCAACCACAGGCCGTGAAACGCGAATTGAGCGTGGATGACAACAAACTTGTCGCGTGCGTTGTGTTGTCCTTCGCTCGCACCCCCCTCCCCTCCCTTATGGACAATCATTGCGATCTAATCAAAAGCTGATGGTCGTTGCTGTGTCACAGGAGATTTGATACCCTCACAGTCAGATTGGCGCGGCTGACTGTCAACGCTTTCCTCGAGAACGTGGATCTCGTCGTACGGACACTAGAAAACTTTGGAGAGGACGCAGAGAACCCACCGGCAGTTTCATGACGCACGTCAATTGTGTATCGCAGCGTTTTGGAGTTACTCTATACAATCAGACCTTCAGAAGCTTGAGGGATCGGCCGGGAAAAGTGTCGTCAATGTGATGTTTGTTATTTACTCGACTACATACTACATACAAGATCAATGGCTAATAACCGTCCATTCGGTCCTTTCTTGAATTGTCATGTTGTTTCTTGCCCCAACCCACGGTCCGTCTTATCCACCAAGCGACCGATAATGACTACAATCAATTATTTACACACCGTTCCCATTGTTCGGGGATCGTGGACCGGAACTGCTAGTGAGCTCTCACTCAGCCTTTGCCTCTCCCTCACCAGCCTTCTTGTTCTTCTTCTTGCTCGGGCGTAGGTTCCTCGCCAAAAGACCCTTCAGTTCTTCATCTTCTAGCTCCTTTTCCGTCTTGACGAGCTCGGGCTTGTACCAAATAGGCGGATGGGTAATCAGTGAAGGTCCGCCGGGGAGAAGGGCGATCGTGAAATGGAAGCCAGCGACGAAAGTGTTGTTAGGGGTGTAACTGTCCGACGGGAATGTAAATTTCATCATAATGCACAGACAGACTCCGAGATGAAAAATTAAAGTGAGAGAAATTAACGGAAGAACCACGGTGGCGGAAACAAGTGCCGATGGCTCGGGGCAGGGGGGGGGGGGAAGCAAATGAAAAGGGAAATGTGAAAAGGCATACTTACATCACTTCGTAGGGTTTAACCAAACTGTGCTGCACGGCTTCCTGAAGACCCATCCGCGCACGCTTCTCGTCCTCGAGTATGCGGATATTGAAGGGGAATGAACCAGCTTTCTTCTGGACCTCAGTGAACACCGCACGAGAATTCTTCATCTTGAGCTGATATGTTACTGCCGAATCCCTCTGGTAGATCGTCGTTCGCGATTCTTCCACGCGGGCCTAGGGTTTCATCAGATTTCGCAAATAATATCGGACGGAGCCAATGTACCTTGCCGTCTTCACCAGAAGAAATGAGGATATCAATGCCGTATACTTCGCCTTCTGCGAACGTTGCGGATTCGAACTCCCTCCGCTGGGCCTCGGAGGGGTTGAGGATAATCCGTTTCTTTCCGTCGATCACATTTTGTGTCTGCTGGCACGAAAGCATGCCTATCGATTAAGAAAACAGAGAAAGCCTCGTAAACAGGTTCCCACGTTTCAGAGAGAGAAAAAATTGAACGTACCTTCGACGGGCTTACAATCCCAAGCCGAAGCGGCCTTTGCAACACCCTCCGTAACAGCCCAATTCTTATTCCCAACCTTTACAAGCCTCATCGCGACCTCCGCGGCGGTCCACGCAGCCTTGATAACGTCCGCCTTACGACCCGTCACAGGATCATCTGGCGACGCTCCCACAACGATTGTTTCGGCCGAGATGGACCCAAAGCCATCGATGTGGGCTCCAAGTTGGATTTTTACAACGTCGCCTTTGGCGAGCGTTTGCGCGGCTTGGGGATCGGAACTGCGGCGTTTTCGTTGATGATTTTTCGTGGCGGGGAGGTCCAAGGAGGTCGTTGGGATGAGGCGATAGATTAGATTAGATTACAGGCGAGAGATAGGGGAGGGTTCGTATGAGACCCGACGGAACTGGATCGTCAGACGCGCTTTCTCTTGACTAACGACTGTAGAATGTTACTTACGCAAGCGGTGAAAAATGCGCAACGGCGTTGTTGACGGAGATACACGTGGGGAAGGCGATACCTAAAACCCAAAATCATTCAAAACGAGATTTTGAGCGAAATAGCGCAGCAGGCCACAAAGACAACAACGGGCGCTTCAGCAAGACGAAAAAAAAAAAAAAAAAAAGAGAAAAAGGGGATGAAATACGCACCCTTGTTCACCTTGACACCCTTGACCGGCTTGTTATATACAGCTCCAGTGCCCTGTTCGAGCAACTTGTCACCTTCAACACACAAATCGATCACTTTTGCTCCCTCCACAGACAGATCAATAATCTTCTTCATCACATCGCGAACGATGTCCGCCGCAGTCTATGAGCCATTTCGGAGAAAAACCAGGAATAGAGAGTGAAAATAAAAACATAAAGCAAATTCCACGCGCATAAAAGCAATTTGATTTGACTTCAGTTCAAGTTCATCAGAAAAAAAGCAAGGGTTGGACTAGCTGACCTTGTATTTTGTGATATCGGCCTCGAGTGTCGAGGCAGGTTTTTTATCGGCAGCAGGCGCGGCGACGTTGGGTGTTTCGGTGTCTGCCATCGGGAATACGTTCCAAGGATATGTGGGTGTAGGGGTAGGAGATGGAGATGGATTGGTTGGAGATGGAGATGAGGTACACTTGCCATCAACCATATCCATATCGGGTGGTTTTCTTAATCGAATTCCGAATATCACAGGTCGGTGGATTATTCTGTAGAGTATTTATTACACAACAATGAGTGGGGACTATGGTATAAGATTATGTATGAACAGAAGGCAATGGACAGGGAATGAAAAATGCGCGAAGGGTATGTACAGCTAGAATGAAAAAAGACTGTAAACGAATTGAGATGCTAGCGGGAGAAGTAGCGCGAACAAAGCAAAAGGCTCTAGTACAAATGAGTAGAACACAATATCGTCAAAGCAATAAATGAAAGAAAAAAATGTTACACCATAGGAGTTGGCTTGGCACCCTTCCAAGCCATATACGCTCTTACTGAACGACACAGGTCTTGGGGATTAGGGGGAAAGTCGAATACACTCTTATTATCCCTCGCAAGGAGCTGGTCTATAGCTTTACGCCAATGTCGCCAGAGCGGTTTACCGCCACGCGGGGTGCGTGGTTCAGCCCAAGATATTTGGCCAGGGAGACGATGTCGTAAACGCATCCGGTCTTCCATGTCACTATCGACAAATCGACAAATCAGTTACTTTTCCTAGTTGAGCGGAAATGGAGGAAGTGAAGTACTCACCATACCCAGTCATTCCACTCGACGTCAAATGGGTCCGGCTTCTTATTTGGGAACACAACCTCCAAAACATCACTCCCCACAGTCCTCTGCACCCTGGCACTGGGTTTCGCACCCTCATCAACCGGAAACAACCTGTGGTACTCCTCCCGAATAGCATCCTTACATGACTTGATAAACGTTACGGTATAATGAAGATGCATGCCAGCAAGGTCGTAAAGGTCCATAGCCTGAAGCCGAGGAAGGTCAGTTACGATAGGATGATTTATGGTGTTATCCGGATTGATCTTCACAACTGGGGAAGGTTTCGGTGGTGGGTGTGTCCGTGGACGAGGAAAAGAATATAGCGAGTCATCCTCGTCCCAAATATCGTATTTGAGTGGTGTATTCGTGGGTAGGGGGACGGTGTAAAGGTGGAAGACCTCGAGATTGGTGAATAGTGTTGAGAGATAAAATGGGAGGATAGAAAGGACTTTGGTTGAGATAAAGCGCCGCGCAAGCATGCTATCCCAGGCGGCTTTAAGCTTGGCGTGGTTCTGAGGATGATTTAAGAGGTCGACGCAATCCGGGCCTAGAGTGTCCGTTGATGACCGGCTATGAGGTTCACGAGGTTCGGACGGTTCTTTAGGCACAGTGCTTCCAGAATTCTTAAACGAGCTAAGTCGCGTCTTCTTGTTTTTAGATTTATTCGAGGCCCGGTCATCGACTGAGCTCGCATTCGGGCTCCACGCATGCTCCGTTGAGGTAGAGCTTCCAGAGGACAAGGAGTCGACGGTCGGATGGGACTCGAGTTTAGGGGCTGAAGGGGATGGCGTCACTGCGATCTCGGGAGGAAGTCCTGGAAGTGTAGGGGTAGGAAATATCAAGTCTTCCTCGATAATCTAGATCATATAATCCCCGCAGATTGATTATCATGGAGCCAGGGTTTTGTATATGGCTTTGACTAACCTCAAGGACGGCGCCTGGTCTCATGACACGCCAGGCTTGCTGTCAGAGCCATATGCATCAGCCGATTAAATATATGAAAATTGACGGGGAACGCACGTCGAGGAACCATTGCCACTAAGATAGTAATTAGCATTAAAGCATTGCAGCGGTGTATGGAGATAACCTGCCTCATCCTCTGGGATCGCCAGGCCCGCCCGACATACGCGCACGTAATCGAAATGATCATCGGGGAAAGGGAAGACGTCAAGACTACCGTATGGATGGACCTTGAGGGAAAGAAAAGAGCGGATGACAAAGCATACGTACAAGTTGCCATTGATCCAGCGTATACGGTCTGAGATGTCACCGAAGTGCTCGTATTCACCCAACTGCGGCTGGATCTCGGCAACGTCGAAACCGACAAACACAGTGTTCTGTGACGTTACTGCCGAGTCAATAACGATGCACCGGGGGATAGGGATAAGAAGACATACTGGCCACCGCCGCGCCATGTTCATGACCCACCACCCTGTACCACATCCAACGTCTAACACGAGACCCGGTGGCGAGGGGAAGTTGTATACGGTCGGAGATCCCCAGATGTTCTCAAAGAACATGTTGTCCCATATATCTCTGCAAGGTGGCAAGTATCAGTGGCAACATCGCGGCAGCAGAAATTGACTAGAGACAGACAGATTTGCGAGGTCTGTTGTGTACTCGGAGACTGGATAGGGGATACTTCCTTGGCCGCGTCTGGTTCTCTTCTGGCCCATGAGCACGTCCTGGACATCGCGTTCTACACCAACGGCCATGGGTGGCATAGGAGGTGAGAAAAATGGGAGGGGGAGAGAAAGAAGCAAAGACTTTTAAGGCATGGGTTGGCAACGTAAGGGACATTGGTGGCCGCTTGTTCCTCCTCCCTTCATCTTCTGGAAATCGGACATATCGCCTCTCCCAGATCTCGACAAACATCTACAAACACAACCCGACTCCCGTTCGTCAAACAACGGCACAACACCGTTCAGTCCCTCCCAATGCACAACTCTCTCCTCCGTCCGGCTCTCGCAGCCACACGGCGCGTTGCTGCTCAGCGTGCTTTTCCTCTCAGGTCGTACGCTACTCAGCCACCCCATGCCGAAACCGAATCCTACGAGACCAAGGACCCAGTTCCCGACTATCCAGACTTGCCCTGGGTGTCCCGACAAACCCTCCCCGCGAAAGGATGGGATGACATGCTCCTTAGAAGGAACTATGGCGACACGGTGCGATATTGCGGTTAAATTCTAATCAAATTCCATCAAGTCTCAAGCTTTTGCTCTCCCACACAGTTGCATGAGCAAGAGGAAGTCTTGTCCATGTGGGGCCCTGATATCCCTCCTGCGGGCTTAACAGCCCAGTCTGCCCTCCGCCAGCTCCTCGCTGCATTCGCCGGTTTTGCTACCCTCGCGTTTGTCATCAAGAACTATGGTATCCCCGAGCGACCCGCAATACCCCGCGAGTTTCCTTACGACGGTCTCGTAAAGGAGCTCGGTGGCGTTGAGGAACTCAGGGTATGTTTTTGCTACTGTCTGTTCGTTGGCACAATGTTACTAAATGTTAGACGAGCTTAGGCCAACCCCGAATCGTTAGATGAGGAGCATTGATTTGTACATTTCTGGCCCCTGTGACGAATAGATCCATTCTGCATGCATAATTCAGCCGGCCTGAGCATGTGAGATTGGAAACGACTGCCGTTCACCGCTATTTAATAGTTCCCCATGAAGCTTTAAGGGCCGTACTTTTTCTCACAAGTGACTTTCAAGCAAAGGGTAGTCACGGTGAAGTTGGAACATCGGCGGGTGCCATTCCGCGGTTTTAGGTACGTTCGCTACCTAATGACTTGGCATGGCATCCCTCAAGCTTCAAGGGCGGTAATGTCCTGTAAAGTTGCGCAGAATTTTCTACGTTCTCTGAATCGTCGATTTTGCGAACCTTTCGGCAGAGTCCCAATCTCCTAATGCGGTAAGGACGCCCGAGATGGCGATGGTGATGGGGACAGGGTTTGAATGGACCTCCCTGGTGTCCAGCTCGTCGGACGCTCTAAAAATTTTGGTAGTGTCTGAGATTGAGTGACTGCCGTAGGATCCGCGTGGCACAGTGATGCGCCTGCAATGCGAAGTGCAGATCGTGAGGGGATGGCCAAAGGCGGGATAGTCGCGGGCTCATGAGCTTGGAGCAAAGAGCAAGGGATTGCAAACTAGTTGTCAGTTTGTTAGTCATTATGGCTATAAGGGTGAAGCTTCTGCGCATAAAATGTGGCGTGCGGGCACGCTTGTAAGCTGACGAACAATGTTACGGTAGGACCGTACTTGTAGAACTTATGGGTGAATAGAGTTGCGCCACTAGACTGAAGATACTCATCCGTTACTTATTTCTAGAACCCACGGTCAAGGAAATAAGGTATAAAAACATAATGATTCAAGGTTGGTGCAGCAGCATGGCGCAGTGGTAGCGCGCGGGGCCCATAACCCCGAGGTCACTCGATCGAAACGAGTTGCTGCTAGTTTGTACATGATTCAATGTGTTTTTGTTGCGTTCTTGTTTTGACGCGTTGAGACGTGAGGCGCCCATTGTGAGAACCCTGCGGTCGATGACGGCGAGGTTTGAGTTGGGTTGAGTTCCCATCATCAGGCTCTGTGCCATAGGTCACTGGAGTGATATCGCATGACCTTGTCCCAATCTTATCCCCAGGAAGCTCCGCCTCCGCCTCCAAAGGCCTGGGAAGGCTCTAGCCACCTGCCCACGTTCCAGCGGCAGGCTTCCCAGACGCAGCAGACTCACAGTCATCTACGATTTCCCTCCTCCGAACCACATCCCATGTCCGTAGCGCCCGAGAACAACACGCAGGGTGCGGTACCCCGCCCAGCCATGCCCCATCAGACTCATTCCCGTTCGTCCTCCTTCTTTTCCTTTCTATCAAACAAACAGCAACACGACGTACAAAACAACCCTCCACCGCACCGCAAGCTGTCCTTTCAGGGAAATAGCACAAACGGCGCTCCAGGGACGCGCCGCAACACAACATCTCCCATGCAGCAACCACTACCACAGCAACCGCAACCACCACAGTCGCCACAACAGCAGCAGTCTGTCCCAATGCAGCAGCAACCCTCCACTGCGGCCCCTTCAGGTCCTCTGAGCGCCAATACTGGCTCACAGAGCCCGAATCCTCGGCACCAGTCCCCGACGCAGCCTCCCCAGCCTCCCCCCCTCCATCCGGAAATTCGGTCGGTAGTGTCGCTCACGGTTGCACACGCACACAAGATATACTTTTCGGGGCCGCTTATTCGGCGGATCGAGAGGCAGCCGGATGGCCAAAAGCCCGCAAAGGATGAGGGCTGGACTGAAGTTTGGGCGCAGCTGGGTGGGACTACGCTGAGCATCTGGGATATGAAGGAGATCCAGGAAGCTAGTCGGCAGGGCAAAGAGGTCCCTCCGGCATATGTCAATGTTACCGATGCAGTGCGTATATTTTCTTTTTTTCTCGTTCGTATCTGTGTTTATCGATTCATGCGTTCGTTATTCAGTTCGTCCAAGTGCTTGGCTCAGTGACCGTCCCCGCCACGGCAACTCAACCTTCGAGACGATATACCAACGTCCTTACGCTCAACACTGCGGGCTCTAATCTCCTGCTCTTCTCCTGCCCATCAACGAACGCGCTTATCTCATGGGCTTCGGCCTTGAGGCTATCTGCATGGGAAAAATCGCGTTTGGAAGAGATATATACCGCCCATCTAATCAGAATCACTCTTAATCGTGAGTATCTCGCTTCACCATCTGCTAAATTCAATGATCTCATCAAAACTGTTTGCGGTGCAGGTCCGGATGCGCCGACGACGCTGGTACGGGGAAAGACTGAGGGGTGGGTTAGGATTCGCGTGGCCGGTCAGACGGATTGGAAACGGGTTTGGATGGTCGTCAGTGCTGGTAATGAGGGTACAGGTGTGGACGCCGGACCGAATGGTGCACCCTCACCTGGACTTCCACCTGTACCCAGGAAGAAAAGAATGTCCAACCTCTTCTCTCGGGATCAGAGCCCACCTCGTCCCACTGGTCCCTCGAAACCCATAATTACTATGTATGGCGGGCAAAAGCCAAAAGACAAGAAGAAGCCGTTGCTGTCGTTCCGAGACGTCACTCAGGCGTTTGCTGTGTACCCCGAACGACCCGAGTTGATCAGTAGAAGCACGTTGATCAAAGCTGAAGGATTGTTGGGTGATGAGGATATGGCTCAGTCCATGAAATCAAGAGAAGGCTGGATATTGCTTATGCCTGAGATGGAAGGCACATCTGGAAATCATGCGATGGAGATGTTGAAGTGGGTGATTGGTGAGTTGATTTCGTGATTGGTCTTGTTTTTCGGGGAATATATAGCTGAGGTGTATCCATCAGCTATTCATGATGCTTTTGAGCTATACGGTCGTCCTAGAACCTGGACTTGGGACCCGCGGGAACCTATTTCTTTGATGTTCGCGTATCCAGTTGGTCCTCAGAGAGATGTGGGTTTCTTAGGTTTGGGTTGCTTGTGATTTGGTGTGGCTGATTTCTTCCCGTAGTTACTCTTCCTTGATCGTGAAGCCGTCGAGACCTTGGACCCCAGAGACGACCGTACTTCTGCCATCAGGTCTAAACTTCTGGAGTTGTTGACAGACCGCATGCGCCATCAACAACCCCAACTTGTCCAGCAACGTCCTCCTATAACAAGTCGTACACCATCCGAACAACCTCCTACCCTGCCGCCGATCTCCGTTGGCAGCGACTCTGGCCATCCGCAAGAGAACGGGGCTTCCGCATCCACAGCTACAGTAGGACCGCAATTGCCACCCTTGAGTTTCTCTGGAAGTCATCCGGACAGGACGCTGACTCCCATCACGGAGGGAGGCAGCATAATGACACACGGCAGGCATATGTCCGTTGACGCAGCAAACATCACATCGCCCGTGACCGCACAAGGTTCATCGAGTAACCAAGCTGCCAATGACAAACCTGATTCACCTGCACCTGTGCTTAATAGGGGACTTACTGATAGCCCCACACCTGCTACTCCCCCTCCTGCGGCCACTACAACCAATGTTGCTACCACCTCAGTTGGTGCCTCTCCCGCTGCAGATGTTCGGCCATCTGCTCAATCAGTCAGATCGTCAACGAGCATAGACAGAGCGGCTGGTGCTACAAGTCCCATGAGTCAGAATCAAGCCAGGCCGGCCACATCTCTCAGCTCGCATTCGCATACCACACCCAAACTGGAAACAGCGTCAAATTCAGCGGCTACGGACAAGAGCACGCCCAGCGTCGGCAAAAACAACAGCCTTACAACTTCACCAACTGCCGCGGAGCCCCTCGTCTCTCCGTACTCACCTGTTCCAAAGCCTGTTGGGTTGGCGTTGACGGAGAGTACCTCGAGTGATCGTCCCAAGTCTCCGACAGCTTCAATTTTGACGTCGCCCTATTCGCATCATGATCACGCTCAGGCGGATAGGATGTCGATTTTGACGTCCCCGCATTCGGTGTATGAACTTCAGGAGAGGGCCAGTGGAGAATCCCGAGGTTTAGCTCAAGCTGGTGCCAATTTGCGTGCTGCTTCGACCGTAAGACCTACGCCTGGCCAGCCCCTTTCGCCTACGAACGCGGGAAAGAAACCTGCGACTCATGAACCAGAAGACAACTTCTTGAATGAAGCGGGGGCGTTATACTTTATGCATCAGTCGCGTTTGGAAGGTGGGGGTGGGACGACTGGTCTTAGTAATAAACCGCGTCAAGTTCCCATGCCGACGACTTCAGACGAAGATGAAGACGAGGATAGTGGTTCTTCAGGAGAGTACACGAAGCCTAGTGATAAAGGTCCCAACGCCGGTGGGTATCTGGACACTACCGGATCGACACTGACAGGAGAACTAACATCATGACTGTCAACAGCTATAAATAACGACCGATCACCCCCTGTCCGACAGGGGACACCGATGGCATTTATGGACCGAACATCGCAAACCTCAACTTCGACATCGACACCTGCCACAGCGAAATCTTCCGGAGCAGGAACAAGTCCTAGGATGCCCTCGAGCTCGCCGAAACCGACGACGACGACACCAACGACGGTTGCACCATTGAGATTGGGTACAAACTCAGGGACTGATCGGGGGAACCCTGTACCTGGACCAATGTCAGCAACATCAAACCGGGCTGGCTTGGGACGTAAGCCCTCGGGCGCACGTGCTCAAGCAACTTCGCGCACGCCTTATAACGGCACTGGCCTTCCTGTGTCTCACCAACTCACTGAAGAAGAGGAAACCAGCGAAGATCAAAATATGCCAGCCCCCGTTGTTGCTCCTCGCCATGCTTCCGCTGCCAACAATAATGGTGTTCCTTTGTCTTCGCCTGTCCCGTCGCAACCGAAACCCGCCTTTGTGAAAAACCTCGAGGCTCAGGGAGATGTCGAGGAACCGAACGAGGATGTGTTGGCGGCGATTTCGTATCTCAATGTCGCGGACGGGCAGGAAGGGTCGGCCACCGGCAGTGATGGTGCAGCACCGAAGGTGGAGCCGTTGAAGGTTGGCACTCAAAATCGGTCGGGGTTGGGTGTGGGTGGTGGGGAAAAGGAGCGGCCTCTACATTCGGCATCGAGTGTTTCGGACTCGGGACCAGGGCCGCAGTTCAAGTCGTCGTTTGCGCCTTCTACGTCTGCCGCGAAACGTAAAGCTAAGGCTCAGGCACAACAGGCGGCTCACAATGCGGCTGTGCATAAACCTGGGCGGGCGAATGGGAAGAGGAAGTCGAGGGCTACGGGTGGCTGGAATGATAGTACGGACGAGGAGGATGAAGAAGAGGAAGAGGACGAGGACGAGGATGATGAGGAGGTTGATTCTGATAATGTGCCGCCTAGGATGCAAAATGCCAGGCCGTCGGTGTATGGACAGCTTACTGGTGAAGGTCCTTCTCAGCCGTCCCACTTACGAGCTCCTCGCACGTTGCCTCAGCCGCCTAGTTCTAGACCTGGTGAGTAGATCATTTGATTTGAAATTTTTTTCTATTGGTACATGGCGTCTTCTGACTCGAAACCTATTTTTGCCCTTGCGTATTGCGTGGGTAATTTCATTAGGCGTTGATGACCACCACAATCTCCCTCAACCTCGGCGTCTCGCATCTGATCAGTTCTCCGAAACTCGACGCACGTATTATGATGATGGACCGCAGATCCGTACTCAGTCAGAGTTCCCTCAGCCTGGTGCGGCAAGACAGACGATGTGGAGTCAGGTTTTGGAACCTGGAAAGCATGTCAATCCTATGGAACAGTCTTCCCAAGCCCGAGATACCTTTGTTCAGTTGGATACTTCGGAGACTATGACCAAGGCTTTCACACCGCAAGGGTTACTTTCTGCTGGGTTGCAGGATAAGCAGGATAGGTCTGCGAAGAGGCAAGAGGAACTCGCGAGGGAGACAGGTGCTTCACTTATTAATGTTCCCAACAAACCACCTCCACCTCAGACTGGGTTGCTTGGCGCTATCACTGCGCACGAGAGGGAGAGGAAGAGGGAAGGAGGCGTCGGTGCTGCGTTGACAGAGAGGGAGAGGGAAAAGAGGCTGGCGGAGGAGAGGCAAAGGAGGTTTGACGAACAGCAGAGGCAGCAGTTGGAACAAATGCAGCAGGGTGGGTCGATGTACGGTGGTTATGGATTCAACCCGATGATGAATCCCATGATGATGGGTATGAATCCGATGATGATGAACCCTATGATGACGGGTGGAGGGTTGTCGCCGATGATGACTGGGGGAGGGATGAACCCTATGATGACGGGTGGCGGGATGAATCCCATGATGGGCTTCCCCGGAATGTTGAATCCTCAACAGATGTTCGCGGCGCAACAGGCTGCTGCTGCTGCATATCAACAGGCGATGATGGCGTTCTCGGTCGCAGGATCGCAAGTTGGCGGAGAGGGAAGGGAGCAGCACCCGAATATGCCCATGGGCCAGAATATGACCGGGGGCAATATGCCTGGGTTTGACCCGAGGATGTCGATGATGGGGATGCCGATGATGGGTGGCATGGGTATGGGCATGGGTGTGACGCCGACTATGACCGGAAACTTTGACTCGAGGTTCCCGCCTGGTGCTGGTAACTCGCCCCCGGGAGGTGCTGGTGGTGAGGGTGGTGGACTGTTGCCGCCCACTGGACCCAGCCAATTCTCGTCGCAGACTAATTCGCCTGTCGGACGTGGATCGCCCCTGGCCCGACCTGCGGATGGTGCTGAACGTCCAGCTACTCCCAAGCAGAAACCAGAAAACCAGTAATGGCTTGGTGGGTTTCGTTTTTCATCTTGGTGTTGAATAGACTGTTTTTTATCCCTCGATTGTTACATGGACTTTGGTTTCGTTGCCTGTGTATATGCCAGGTTTCTGTTAATTCACATATGCTAGATGTCTCTCATTTCTTCTCTGGTCTTCCTTTAATGTCTCTTCAGTACAGCATCCATCATTTGTTTACTACCCAGTCAGTCGTTTGTTTCTTGTTCCATCTCTTCGTGAGTGTTTTTTCGGGCTCGTTCAGACCATCCTATACACCTGTGGATTGGTCTCAAAAAGTCACCTCATCGATTATATAGGGTTCCCCATATCCCCCTTTATGTTATATCATTTCGTCGCCCAGCTGTGCAGTAATGAGAGACAGATTCCTGCGTCGTGAGTGTTAATGTGAGAGAAGTCCCTCAAGAGCATAGCCACCTGACTGAGTCACCAACTTGGTATTCATCTCCCACTCTATATTAGGTTCATCCCAACGCTGGTGACCCTTGTGCATGAACTGTGTACCACTCCAATGAGAGAGATAATCTCCAAACCTTTCTGGTCTTGATTCGCGACCATACATCATCATAGACGAGTATGGGTGTTAAATCCCTCTGGACACTCCTAACCCCAGTCGGCCGTCCCATTCTGTGCGCATTTCTCATTCACTCCCGTGTCATTTATTAACCAAGGGACCATATAGGCTAGAGACGGTGGAGGGAAAGGCCATGGCTATTGACTCGAGTATCTGGATCTATCAATTCCAAGCTACCATGCGAGACAAGGAAGGACGCGCTCTTGTCAACGCGCACGTTCTTGGTTTTCTAAGGCGTATCACGAAGCTATTATTTTATGGGATCAAGCCTGTCTTTGTGTTTGATGGAGGGGCACCTGCGTTGAAGAGGTCTACACTGAACGAGAGGAAGAAAAAGAAGAGTGGTGCTGCTTTGAGCCATGCGAAGATTGCTGAGAGGTTGCTTGCTGCCCAGATGAGGAAGGAGGCTCTGAACCATGCTCAGTGAGTGTCTCCTGTACGTTCTGTTTTTGTGTAGGCTGACGGCGCTCATTCATATATAGGAGTAAGAACCCTTCTAAGGGCAAAGGAAAGGAAAAGGCCAGACCACCTGATGATATTGCTCTTGACGAGAATACGGTCTATCTCGAGGATATTGATGGTTCTATACCCAAGACTCCGGCGAAAGCAAAGCCACCTACACCTTCATCAAGTGCAAAAAAGAACAAATACCATGACCACGATCCTTACCGGCTTCCTGAGGTCGACATGGACGAGGTTGTAGCCAAAGCTACGCGAACCAGTGCACCCGATCCACGACTCGCAACTGAGGATGAACTCCGCGCCTTCATTGAAGAGATGCGCCCTGAGGATTTTGATATCACATCCCCCGAGTTTCGCGAACTTCCGACAGAAGTCCAGTATGAAATTATTGGTGACTTGAGGCTGAAGTCTCGGCAAACCTCGTACGCACGGCTACAGAAGATGCTCAGACTGGCTCCCACACCAATGGACTTCTCGAAGCAACAAATCATTAATCTAAAACAGCGGAACGCATTGACACAACAGTTATTGGTCACGACGGACAGTATTGGAAGTTCTCATTTAGCGATACCTGTGCGGATTGCAAGCGAGAGGAATAGGCAGTATGTGTTAACGAAGAATGAAGGAGCAGATGGTGGATGGGTACTTGCTATTCAGGATAAGACTGGGACAGCGTCAGAGAAGCCCATTTTGATTGATGTAGAGGAACGGAAGGACGAAGAGGATGAGGGTGCTGACATGGAAGAGGTCGATACGTGAGTATAGCATCCGAAGTTCTTCCTATTCATACTGACCTACCGCTTCTAGCACCAATACTGCAGATACTATGGATCCCGATCTACGACAATACCAAAGAGAGATGGCACTCTCGGCCATTGCTGGACGATACACTCCCAAGAAACTTGCCCCATTGACGACGAAGCCCATCAACCGGAACTCTAAACCACTTTTTGACCTCGACGCTGACGACGAAGATGATGATGGAGCCATTCATCAGGCCATGGAACAAATTGAGGATGAAGAAGACGAAGAACTCGCTTTTGCTATTCAGGAATCCCTGGATCATGCCAAAAGCACTGCGCAGCAGACAAGCTCACGCGCCAGTCCTACTAAAGCACCCTCATCTGAATTATTAAAGGAATCGCCAAGATCGGTTGGTTTTCCTAATGCTCGACGGCCCTCTCCCGAAGTCGATATATTCACACCTTCCGGTTTGGAAACGGCTTTGGCTTTCGCTGGAACGGGGCCCTCCAGGAGGATCTTGGGCAGGAATATCTCTGAGTCTCAGGAAAAGAACAAAAGCTCCTTCGGAATACCGTCCCTTCTTTCCTCTTCCCGATCGCATCCGACTTCCTCAAATACGACTCCGAAAATTAATGGAATCAATGAAAACGCCTTAAGGTCAGAAGCTATTCCACCTTCTGAAGAACTACCGCCACTTTCTACGACACCTCCTTCTACGATCCCCGGCTTTCGGGCGTTGACCGATTCCGAAGAGGATGATGATATGGAGGAGGTTGACGTTCCCGCTTCCGTTCCTGTGGTCGAAACAGAAACAGAAATACAACCAACGGACGAGCAGGACAAGACAAGTATATCACCTCTGAAGCCGCCTCATGATCAAATCGAAAGCGAGGACAATGATATGGAAGAGGTAGAAGTTGTGATACTCAAGCCAATACCCACGGAGAAGTTAGCCATGTCGCCCCGGCTGTCCTCCGAGTCAAGCCTCCCCAAAAATCCATTGTCCCGACCCGAACCGGAGGCCCAGCCACAAGCCCTAGCACCGACCGTTGTCGCCAACATTTCTGATACACCCACATTCTCTCCTCCGTCTACACCTGATAAGCGAACCGAGACACCTCTTTTTGCATGGTCCAGATCTCCCTCACCTTCTCGAAATCGTGAGGCCTCAGCAGGGCTTGGCGAGGCATCCGCTATAGCTATCCCAACGATCGACGTTGCCTCCTATCAACCCGACCACGAAGGAGACCTAGGAAACGCCGAAAACGAAAACGTAGAGGAAGAACACTGGGATGCAGCACACGAAATGGACCCGCATGCCGAGGAGGGTGAATTCGCGAGGTTCCTTTCGCAGGTCAAGGGCAGGGACCTGGACGATGTCAGGAAGGAGATTGACGATGAGATTAAGGTATTGAACGAACAGAGGAAGGCTGCAATGAGGGACTCGGAGGACATCACACAACAGATGATTTCCCAGATCATGGTCAGTCGCTCTAACTATCTAGCCTGGGCAGTACATCTGACAACATGCTGTAGACAATGTTGCGGTTATTCGGCATACCTTATATCACCGCGCCGATGGAAGCCGAGGCCCAATGCGCAGAACTCGTTTCCCTAGGCTTAGTCGATGGCGTAATCACAGACGATTCTGATGTCTTCCTGTTTGGTGCTCAAAGAGTCTACAAAAATATGTTCAACCAGTCCAAGACAGTGGAACTATTCCTGCTCAGCGATCTCGAGAGGGAATTGGGCTTGGACAGAGACACGCTAATCAGATTGGCGTATCTGCTAGGAAGTGATTATACAGAGGGCTTGAGTGGCGTAGGACCGGTTTTGGCCATGGAATTATTGAAGGAGTTTCCTGGAAAGGAGGGATTGCATAAGTTTGCAGATTGGTGGAGGAGGGTACAAGAGGGGAAAGATAAGGAAGGGGAAAGCAATACGAAGTTCAGGCGGCAGCTAGTAAGTCCAGCCTATGACGATGTCGGATCGCATTCTAACGTCGTGAGTAGAAAAAGAAGTTCAAGGACCTTTATCTACCTGCAGACTGGCCTAACCCCGCCGTGGTCAGTACTTTCCTTAGGAGGTTCCAGATTCAAAGCTTACATTTTGGACAGCGCGACGCATATTATCATCCTACAGTCGACAGTTCGGAGGAGCCGTTCAAATGGGGTTTGCCTGACCTTGACGCCCTTCGCGCATTTTTCAATCAAGAACTTGGATGGGGACAAACCAAGGTCGACGAGCTTCTATTACCCATCATTCAGAAGATGAATCGAAGGCGTACTAACACCTCTGGAACTGCATCTGGAATGCAAGGTAGTCTCTCGGAATGGGTCAAGGCACACTCTGGGAACAACTTCTCAGGGAACCTAGCGCCGAGAAAGAAAGAAGTCTATTCAAGCCGTCGTTTGCAACAGGTCGTTACGGAGTTCAGGAAGAAGAGGAAGGCCGGTTCTGTCGGCCCGAGCAGGAGTGGAAGTGGGAGTGAAAGCGAAAATGGAGAGGAGAGTACGGATGAGCCTATGAAGAAAAGGCAGAAGGCGAAGTCAGGTGCACGGGGAGGATCGACCAACGGGGAAAGGAGTGTAAGAGGAGGCAAGAGGGCCGTAGGAAGGCGAAAGAACACGGACAAAAAGAAACACGATGATGACGACTATACTGAGGGGAGCGGAGGCAATGAGGAAGACAATGACGGTGCTCGAGAAGTCACAGCAATCTCCGAATCACGGCCCCGTCCAAGACCCCGTCCTGTTAGGACGCGGAAATCGGCTGCAGAAACCGATGTCGTGGACACGTCAGACCAGATGGGAGTGGAACAGGAAGCGTGAGGTTCAGAGTACATTACAAGTTATACTGAATTATGCATTATCTGCTCCACATCCTTTGCTCGACCCTTCTAGACCATGGCTCCATGGTCCGGCTCAACTGGAGAAATCTTCAGGCCTTCTACCTCAGCACTTCAGTTGTTCGTCGTGTAAACTTGGGTGTAGAAAGGGAGGAGTACTTGAATTGAATGAACACAAAGATGCGACATCTCAGTAGGGGTATAACAAAACGGGAGCTTGGATATAGGGTCAATCACCCACTATTAATCGCTATCATCTGAAACGAAGTTTGACTCTCACCCGCCCATGCTGGAATCCAGGATCTCGTACACTCACTCTTTCTATCAACTAGAACCCTCTAAGAAACTGATTGTTTTCCTTCTCGAGACTTCCTCTGTTTGCAGGGAGGCCACATCCAGGCTCTGGCAGCAACGGTAAGGGAACATACACTTGCCGGCGCGCTTTGATCCATGTACTGCCAGACACCTCTGGTAGCAGATTCAACGCGGGAGGAGACTCATACACGCACTTCCACTCCATTTCAGCCCTTCTGACATTGAACGAGAAGCCAGGGCTTCAGGGATCACTTGCACATTGTGGCTGTAAACCGGGCTAGGATACATGAAGTCGTTAGCCTGAGGAACGCGCGTTGGTCGGGAAGCATTTGCCAATGACACGGAAGGCTTCCTGTGAATTGCACCACACATGAGATAGGGCTGAGATGGATTCTCTCGAAACTCCAACAGGAGCCTTGCAAGGCTTCGCATCTGGGGCGATCCATCCGCCTGGTCTGGTCCCTCTACACCGCACCCCCTCAAAAGGGCCGTGCTAAAAACAATTCAATCATAAATGATAGTGGTATTCTGGTCCGTGAATTTGCCTTTACAGCCCACGGAACACCAATTTTCGCTCATGATAATTTGATAGTCACTGCCTTTTTCGGAAACCGGGAGCCTTAATAAATTACTGAAGCCTCCTTTTCTTATTTCCCCTTCTCTGCTGGAAGATGAGTCAAGATTGGTCGCAGCAGAAGGGCTTTCATGAGACCAAGCGAGCCTAACCAGACTTTAAAGATAACAGAGCGCATATGATGTGGTTTCGTTCAGCAAATAGCATTCTAACAAAGCCAAGTGCAAACTTAACTTTGGGGCTGAGTGCCGAGCGCTCGGCTTCCTACTACGCCCCATATATAATATAACCTGCGCCATGCACCGCGGGCCGGCGTCCCTCTTGTTCCATATGCACTGGGGGTTCTATTTTTGTCCTGGTAAACCATAAGAACACCTTTTGGCATGCATCGGCCGCGGGAAATTCAACAATCGTTTTTACATGAATCAGACTCTTGGTCATGTGTCGTGTGTTCCCCGGAAAGAGGTTTGGTGCGACTCTTTCAGTACCAATACCGCCTGATACCGCCCGTATAGTGTCTATTGCAGCACTCGCCCCACGAGTAAACAGCACAGTGACCATAGACCCATCAAAGATTGAGAAATTGCCTCTCGACCCCAATCTTCTCGTCCTTAAACAAGATGAATCCGAATTCTTCAAAGCCTTGACAGGCATTCAAGAAGACGACGATCTGAAGAAGCATATCATCGACGTCCAAACCAAAGCATATGAGGTACGCAGTTTCGGATGCAGCCTTGTGTATGCTCTGTAATCTCATCGTAAATTTAAAGACCTTTTGCTACCTTTGTATACATGGGTTCTCTTTTACTAAGTATGCCTTCTCTGAAATATCCCCATCATATCGACAACGAGTTTAAATACGAAACCCAAGGCTGAAGATATCACGTTTGCCCGCATACAAAGATGTCCTGAAAATTCGCGACAGACTACCCGACGCCATCCTGCTCGACGCTGGTTGTTGTTGTGAGTGTCGTCCGAGCAAGGAAATGTTCGGTACTGATCTGCTCTTCCAAGTTGGCAATGATCTGAGAAAGGCTGTTTACGATGGTTGGCCGGTGGAGAATGCGATAGCCTCGGATCTCGAAGCTGGTATGTGCTTGTACTCGCATCCATGCGGATTTAGGTGAATCTCTCGTCCACCCTCAGATTTCTGGAAATATGGTCACGAACTCTTCAAGACCTCGCAAGAAACATTTCCGGCAGGATTTGTGGCGGGGGACATATTCAGTCCTGAGATAACGCAACCTCGTGAACCTTTCTACGCCCCCCCTCCCGCTCCAAGGCCAGAAAATCTTCAAGCTCTCAAGTCGCTTACTCCACTCCAAGGCCACATTTCGGCCATTCATGCATCTTCCTTATTTCATCTCTTTGATGAGGAGAAACAGGCAATACTCGCGCAACGCCTGGCTTCCTTACTTGCGCCCGAACCCGGATCAATCATTTTCGGCAGCCATTGTGGGCTCCCGCAAAAAGGGACATACGGTTTGATTGGCTATCCAATGTTTTGTCATAGTCCAGAAAGCTGGTCAGAGCTATGGGATGGGCAGATATTCAAGAAGGGCACCGTCCGCGTCGAAGCCCAGCTTGCCGACGCAAAGAGACCGGAGCTGGATCGTGACGGTTCCAAGCCACTTCTTTTGTTGATTTGGTCGGTCACCAGGCTATAGAAGTATATGATTGACTTCTGGGTTTTCTGCCCCATACGTTGTACATTCCTGTACCGGCTTCGGTTATCCAAGTTGCAGGCCATCGCTGCCGGAATGGGACTCGACCTTGAGGTCATAGAGAATATACGTTCTGCTGATGGTCTTTGGGTCCTGTTGCTTCCAGATTATGTGACAACTAAAATTTCACCGTTCCGACTGAGTTTTGAAGGTGCGAATAATTTACTGAGAGGTGAAGATTGGCTGATTCATCTGCACATTTTCTATTCGAGATCTCTTAACCCCGCGGTTATGCAGATCCCTCGTTGCTGGTATCCATTAGGCTCGGGGCTTTTTAGGTGGAAGAAACCTCGGACTTGGGTGCATGTTCCTACTTGCTAAAGCCTAACGAAGGCGTACTAATACTCCCGGAATTGTATCTGGAATACGAGGCTGTCCCTCGGAATGGATAAAGGTGTACTCAGGGAACAACTTCTCAGGGAACCTAGCGCCGAGAAAGAAAGAAGTCTACTCAAGCCGTCGTTTGCAACAGGTTGTCACGGAGTTCAGGAAGAAGAGGAAGGCCGGTTCTGTCGGCCCGAGTCGGAGTGGAAGTGGGAGTGAAAGCGAAAATGGAAAGGAGAGTACGGACGTGCCTGCGAAGAAAATGCAGAAGTCGAAGCCAGGTGCACGGGGAGGATCGACCAACGGGGAAAGGAGTGGAAGAGGAGGCAAGAGGGCCGTAGGAAGGCGAAAGAGCAGGGGCAAAAAGAAACATGATGTGATGACGATTATACTGAGGGGAGCGGAGGCAATGAGGAAGATAATGACGGTGCTCAAGTCACAACCACCTCCGAATCACGGCCCCGTCCAAGATCTCGTCCTATTGGGGCACGGAAACCGGCTGCGGAAACCGATATCGTGGACACGTCAGACCAGATGGGAGTGGAATAGGAAGCGTGACTTTCAGATACATTATAAGTTATGCTGGGTTATCTACTCCACATTCATTGCCCGACCCTTCTAAATCGTGCCTCCACGGTCCAGGTCAAATGGGGAAATCTTCAAGTCTTCTACCTCGGCACTACTTGCTTTCGTAGTGTAAGCTATGGGGTTGCAGAAGGGGAAGGTACTTGAATCAAACGAGGACAAAGATGTTCATTTCAGTAGAGACCAGAACGGGAGAACAATAACCTTCGTCTAAATATAGGCTTAACTCGCTATCAATCAGTGTCATCTGAAACGATATCTAGCTCTCACCCGCCCACGCTGGAATCGAGATTTCCGTGCACTCGCGCTTTCTATCAGCCAGAACCCTCCAAGGAGCTGATTATTTCCCATCTCGGGCTTTCTCGGTTTACAGGGAAGTCGCACCCGGGTTCTGGCAGCAACGGCAAGGAAGTGTATAATTGTTGGTGTGCATTGATCCGTGTATTGCCAGATATCTCCGGAAACAAACTCAATGCAGGAGGAGACTCGTTGCACGTACTCTCACCCTATCTCAGCTCTTCCGACATCAAACAAGAAACCAAGAGCTTCAGGGATCACTGGCGTACGTAAACCAAGCTAGGATACGTGAAGTCGTTAAGACCACATTGGTCGGGGAAGTGTCTGCCAACGGCCGGAAAGGTTTCCTGAGAATTGCTGCATACCACATACGAGATATAACTGAAACGAGCTTCTTAAAACTCGTATAGGAGCCTCACAACGCTTCACACCTCGGTCAATCCATCCCGCCCGGTCTCAAAAGGGCTGTGCTAAAAATAATTCAGATATAAATAGTAATGATATCCTGGTCTGCGAACACTGCCTTTAGACAGCCCACGAAAACATCAAATTTGACCCATTGCAATTAGGATACTCGCCGCCTTTTTGCTAAACGCAACATAGAGCCTCCTTTTCTCATTCCCCCTTCTCTGCTAGGTGAGAGAAAATATTGGTAGCCGCGGAAGGAGTGCTTGGCTTTCTAAGAGGTGCACCGTAGTTTGGTCGCATCACGAGCCTGCTTTCCTCTTGTTCCCAATATATAGCGCATGAGCTCCATTTCGTAGTAACAGACCAGAGAAGAACACCCCTTAACATCCAGCTGCTGCGGGAATTCAATAATCATTTTTGCATGAGTCAGATCCTTGTCATGTGCATCCAGGCGACTGGTCCTGGGAGAGAAGTTTGGTGTGACTCGTTCAGGACTGATATCCCTCGTGGAGTATTTATCATGACACTCGCCCCATAATCGACAGAACAATGATTGTAGACCAAGCAACAATCGAGAAATTCAAAATACCCCTCGACCCCAACCTTCTCGTCCTTAAACAAGATGAATCCGAATTCTTCAAAGCCTTGACAGGCATTCAAGAAGACGAAGATCTGAAGAAACATATCACCGACGTCCAAGCTAAAGCATATGAGGTGCGCAGTTTTGGATGCAGCCTTGTGTATGCTCTGTAATCTCATCGTACATTCGAAGGTTTTCTGCTACCCCTGTATACATGGATTCTCTTTTATCAAGTATGCCTTCTCTGAAATATCCTATCATATCGACAACGAGTTTAAATACGAAACCCAAGGCTGAAGATAGCACGTCTGCCCGCGTACAACGACGTCCTGAAAATTCGTGACAGACGACCCGATGCCATCCTGCTCGATGCTGGTTGTTGCTGTGAGTGCTGTCAGAGCAAGGAAGTTCGGTACTGATCTGCTCTTTGAAGTTGGCAATGATCTGAGAAAGGCTGTTTACGATGGTTGGCCGGTGGAGAATGCGATAGCCATAGATCTCGAACCTGGTATGTTCTCGTGCTCGCATTTATGTATTTTTAGTGAATCTCTCGTCTACTCCTCTTAGCTTTCTGGAAGTATGGTCATGACCTCTTCAAGTCCTCGCAAGAAGCATTTCCAGCAGGATTTGTGGAGGGGGACATACTCAGTCCCGAGATAATACAACCCTCTGAACCTTTCTACACCACCTCGCCCACTCCAAGGCCAGAAAGTCTCCAAGCTCTCAAGTCACTTACCCCACTCCTAGGCCACATTTCGGCCATTCATGCATCTTCCTTATTTCATCTCTTTGATGAGGAGAAACAAGCGGTACTCGCGCAACGCCTGGCCTCCTTACTTGCGCCCGAGCCTGGATCAGTCATTTTCGGCAGCCATGGTGGGCTCCCACAGAAAGGGACGTACGATATAAGTGGCCATTCAATGTTCTGTCATGGCCCAGAAAGCTGGTCAGATCTATGGGATGGGCAGGTGTTCAAGAAGGGAACCGTCCGCGTCGAGGCCCAGCTGGTTGATCCCCAGAGGCCGGAGCTGAATCGTGTCGGCATCAGGGCCTTTTTGTTGGTTTGGTCGGTCACCAGGCTGTAGGACCATCAAATACACGGTTGACTTTGTTCTGTACGTTATATATCCCTGTATCAGCTTCGGTTATCCAAATCAGAGTCACTCGCTGCCTAAACGAGAATCGATCTTGGGGAGATATAGGATATCCGCTCTGCTGGGATCTTTGGGTCTGCTGCTTACGGATTACGTGACAAGGATTAAATTTCACCATTCCAACTAGGGTTCAAAAGTGCGGGTAATTTACTGAGAGGCGAGGGATTGGCTGACTCTTGTGCATGTCTTCTATCCGGAATCTTTTAATCCCGCGGTTATGCAGATCTCTCGCCGCTGGTATCCGTTGGGCTCGGGGCTTTTTGGGCAGGAGAAGCCTCGGATTTGGGTGCATGTTCGTACTTGCTAAAGCCTAACGAGTCTTGAACCTCGTCCTCGGGCGCATCGGGTTCGAGGTGTCCTCTCTCGTTTCGACGGGCCCTTCAATAGGAATGAGCCATTATTCCCTCTTGGATTGGGAATGTCACACTAACCGGAAGAAGGTATAAGAGAGAACAACGTCGTCAACATTCTTGCATGCTGGATCATCAAGCATGTCCTTGTCAATGAAAAAAAGTAGTGGCATGTCTACTTCTTCTCCAGCCAGCAGTTTCTGTTCCTCGAAGCAGAAGCATTCCACCTTGGAAAAGTAGGGGGCGACCTGGAGCAATCATTTCCAGTCAGGCACGTCTCACACCATGCGTGAACGAAACTCACCCGATCCGGTGTTACATTATATGTAGCAATCCCGATAATATCCTTGTCGGAATTGTTTTTGGCAGTGTAGAACGCCAGGCTCGACTCTCCAGGTAGCACGTTAACATATTTCTGTTGAGGAGTAAATGTCCACGGTAGTTGTTCGGAGCGATCAGCGTTGAAATGGACTTTGATTCGACGGGCGTTCTCGGCAGGAACAAGTCGAGATGGTTCGAATCGACCAGTGCCGACTTTGGGTGTTCCGGCGAAACCAGTCGCAGCGCAAAACATACGGTAGAGGGGTACCGCAGCGTATGATGCACCAATGGCTACTATGATCTATTTTGACGAATTGATCAAACAAAACTGAAAGAAGAATGAGATACAGTGGGACGTACGACTGCAGAAGTGTACATGAGCAGTGCACGGTTCCTCTTGGCGTAAACTTCTGCCCGAGTCTTCCGAGGTCCATTGGGAGGCGTTCGTCCTTTCAAAGGAGGGAGACTTGAGGGTGTTGGGGACGAGGATGAAGATGAGGACGAGGATAGTCGGGAACCTGCAAACGGAGGTCGGAATGTACCCGGGTGCCGGGGGAGGCTATGTGTCAGCAGTGGGCTGTGCAAACATGTCTGTGGTGCAACAAGCTATCATCAGCAAGAGGGAACCAGAAATTAGAGGAAACCTGACCCTTGAGAGAGGGCGGAGAAAGGACATGGTCGGCAGACTTATGAATAAATGACGAAGGAATAATCAAGTGTGGCCAGATCACGTGCCTCGCCACTGCAATTCATCCGTCTGCAACACCGGGCTTTCATCCTCTCCACCACCATCTCCCGTCATGTCTTCTACACTAACCCCCGCGAACAACACACCATCAGAACATAACAAGGCCTCTACGCCTGCTGCTTCTTCCTCTGAACCACTTGCTAGCGATGAGATCGAGAAATTGCTCAATCGAGAGGCGTCCGCCTTCCAGCGCGAGGTCGAGGTCGAACGCATCCTTAAGGCCTTCAAGCTCAAGTATGTGCTTGAATGTGTACCTTGAGACCAGAAACTAATAGTGTCACAGTCCATACGATATCCTTGACCTTGACATCTCTGCTACACCAGAGGATATCAAGAAGAAATACAGACAATTATCGTTATGTATGCGCCATTTTGCTCCCTTTCCTTGGTTTGATATCTCTGACCAACTTGTTGCACAATTTAGTTATCCATCCAGATAAGACACCACATGCTCGTGCACCAGAAGCTTTTGATATCCTCAAGAAGGTACGCACCATCTTCATTGACCCGAAATATATCTGAGTTGATATAACAGGCAGAGTCAGAGTTGTCTGACAAGAACAAACGTGAAGAACTCGATGCCGTAATCAACCAGGCCCGCATTGCAATCCTCAAGTCCCTCAATCTACCCACATCTACAGCCGATAACGACCCCGTTCTACGCGAGATCGGTGAACCGAGTTTCAAAGTCCGTGTACGGGCGAAGGCGAAGGACATGCTCATTGAAGAGGAACTGAGAAGGCGAAAGTACGTCGATCTTCAAGCATGCTATAGCCGCACATAGACTAATGATTCGCTTTAATACAGGGCTATCAAGCTGAACTTGGCAAACGAAGGCCTGGAGGCAAGGAAGAAAGATGAAGAAGTTGCTGCCAGGAAGCGCAAAGCAGAGGAAGACAAGCTATGGGAGGGTATGTCACACATTTTGTCCCACTTTCACTGGGTTCTCATTACGCCCCTTTACACAGAAACGCGAGAACAACGTGTGGACAGTTGGCGCGCCTTCGCAAATAACAACACCCGAAAGAAGAAGAAGCAAAAGGTGGCCATCCTCGGTTGAACTTCATGTTTCCCTTTTCTCTTTGCGCCACGCGTCCAACATGAAACGCATGCCAGTAATACCCACAAACTTCGCACACGCACTCGCGAGCGCCCGCATATATTGATGTAGCTTCTTTGTTTTTTCTGTGCATCTTGGTTGTATTGTATGTATCGTCAATTTGTTTGCCTGCTTTCTTCCCTGATGTGGTCAATGGGCGTCTTGCTAGCGCAAGATCCTTTGGTGGGGAGTTGAAAATAGAGTTAAGTTGTATTCATTTATCCTGTCCCGTGCTGATGTCGCCACTAGATGCACGGCCGCTTCAGCCTCAAGGTCCTCATGCCAAGATAACTATTTTCTTTCCCCAATTCTATTCTATCTGCCAGCGCATCCTGTTTTACTGGCGTCAGTATCAAGATCCATGTCCACAAGGCGCATGCGTTCGCCAAGCCAAAGGGGCTTGACCCCAATAGTCCGAGAATTTTCTCTCAATTATCGTCCAAGAACCTGGGAACAGCTGGGCGGTTTACAATGAATCCACCACTGGGACCGTGCAACTTTGCAACGGTACCCTCACCGCACCCCCCCGTGGTCATGCAATCCTTTCGTTTATTCTGTCAGTGCTTCGAATACGTTTTCAAGACGGCACATGTTCCTCAAACGCACTGATAATCTGAGGATTCTCGATGGTGCTCAGACATGTTGGAGGTTCGGAGGGAGCTTTCGGCACCGATGGAGGTATAAGTGATACGTTCCGGAAATGACGTTCTATGGTGCGCATCCATATGGACCGGCCCTTTCTCCTACACTTCGCCTGCCTCTCCTAATATATACCTCTTGGGCTACAGCAGATTTCATGGTTGTTCTTCTGCAATGCGATTTCTTCTTCTGCAACCCATTGTTCCCTTACAGCGCGTTTCTGTTCTGCAATATGTTCTTCCACAACGTCCTGCTGCCGTCCTTTCTATTCCTCTTGGATCGACTCTTCTCTTCTCCCGCTCTATCCGTCCCACCATCTGCCTGAATGTCCTCCGTCACATCTTTTGGACCCCGGCTTCCTTGATGTAGCCACTGGTGAGCTTGGTCCTCGATTGGCCGATGTTTACACCAGATTCGTGGCAGGGGTTCTGCATGAAAACGTGTGTAGTGGGCGTGGTCGCTGAAAGTAGATCATCATGAACATCAGATTTTTCGATTAGCGTTCAATGTTCAACATTTAATCCTACATGCTACTTATTTGAAGAAACTTGGGCTCCTGGCCTTCGGAAACTGACAACAACGCATAATAACATAGGCAAAAATACAATCAGCGATCGAGATAAGGTATATTCTTCCTATGTATGAAAAGTTCCAGCGCAAATATCCAGTTTGCTACAAGGAAAAGGTCCCTATCCGGTTCAGCGTCCTGTCCAAAGTCATCTGTCGAGCCGGCCTTGAGATCCAAATGGGTTGAGCAGAGGGGGGGTGCGTTCTCGTCAACCTCGATATCATTATCCTCTTCTTCGAAGAAGTCGATGTTGTCGAAGTGGTCAAAGAGGTCTTTGCCGTCATCATCATCACCTCTATTCTTTACCGGAGCTTGCGACGCCTGAGCGGTCGTCAAACCCAAGTTGAACCCGTTCATCTCCGTAGCGTTGTTACTCAAAGCGCTGGGGTTGGAGAAATAACGAAAAGTGGTGGAAGGAACGAGGGTAGTAGAGGATGCAGGTGTGCACTATCCTCGAAGGCTGCCGCTGCCAAGCCTGCCTCCAAGAGAGCGAAACCGGCCTCGCCCAGAGCTAAGAAGCCCGCAAAGGCTGCAGAGGAAGATATCGCAGAAGGGGCCTCCGAGGAGGAAGTTTAGGTTTGTTGTTGGTAGCCCCTTTGCGTTCCATATCTCGACGCTAAACCTCGCCGTTTCTGCTTGAGTGTCGCCCCTAATATTTTCAGATGGCTCTCCCTTGCCGTCGGCCGTTTCTCGCCAAATCGCGTTGCTGTTAAATTCTCTTTTGGTAGCGTCGAACTCACCGTTTATATATCCCTCCGCTTTCGTTGTTTGCTCCATCGCTGGTTGTAATTTTGCATAATTGATCTCATTGGGCCCATCTGTGGACTTACCTTCCTCCGGGTACTACTTATAGTCAACCGTACCTACTGAGTCCAGGGGTCGACGGGACGGATAGTGATGAACTTCATGAAATGCTGCAAGAGGTTGTATCGCCAGGTTTTAAAGCATATTCCAACATCCTACGAACCGTCAGTCAACGCCCACGCTAGAAGGGCGGTTGCAGTGTCAATCGAGATGGGCCGCTCCACAACACTCTTTCTTTGGGGAAGCAGATACTGAACGATGACAGTTCACATGCCAAATAGTGCTTGCTAATTCCCTTCACAGTGGACATAGTTATAGCGACTGCAATAACATTTGATACTTATTTTTCAGGCTTCTCTTCCGTTCTAGTAGCCTGTTGCGATACATTACGCGGAACGAGGCTTTCTGGATGTTTAGCTGCCCTCCATTCGTTGTACGCTTCTTTGTCTCCTTTCCACCAGCTAACTTCATCCGGACTCAACCCACCCTCATTCGGGAAGAACTCTGCCAAAAGACACCTTCCCACCTTCGGATATGCGTCCTCGACGTCCATCAACGCGTGCATGGCTTTCTTCCGCTCAAAGTCCTCAACCTTCTCTAGATGTATCCCACTTGCACCTGACCGACGCCGTGCACCTGCAACGATTACGTTCTGTATCATACCAAGCCCGCCAACGAGGAGTAGATACCACGTGTTACTCTTCAGCCCCGTCACCGTGATGAGGAGGACGATCCAGGCCATTGCAAGGGCCAAGCAAAAGGCCTGCGTGAACCAAAACGGTATTGGCAGACCCATGATGGTGCGGACAAATTCTGGTCGTCCCCATCCCAACCTCGGGGACTCTGCCGCCGCAAGGTCCTCGAGATCGAGTCCAACATCATTGCCACGGATTACCATGACGCTGCGAGTGCCATTTCCACCAGTGAGGCAGACGACCTTGGACGAGTTTCGCCGGCAAGCCCATTTTTCGGAGCGCCATTGTGGGAGTGCACCCGTGGCCAGCGCGAGCAGCGTACCAGCAGCGGTGACGGCCAGGATGCTCCAATCGCCTTTAAGCCCGCAGGGGATGGCGGCGACGGCGAACTGGAGTATGATCGTGATGAGGCCACTCGTCCAATAACGGTCGATGTTCGGCACACCAGCGGATGCGGAGGACGAAGCATTGAAAATGGTCACGGACAGACCAACGTTGTTCCCGAGCGGACGCTCGAAGTCACGTAGTAGTCGGCCGAGGACCCACGAGCGGTTGTCGCGAGCGAAGCCGGTGGAAGCATTTATGAGTTTTGCTGGATAGTCGTGCTTGGGCATGAGGCAACCGTCACCAACGACGGACATGACGGTGTGGAATGAATATGCGACCCATCCAAAACTGAAGGCGACGGGGACGAATGTGCGCCCGGATAGCTGGGCTAGGGCCATGTGCACGATGTCGCCGCCAATGATGAGGAGGATGGTCATTGTGTCGGAAGGGTTCTCCCATGTAGCACGAATGGCCTGCGCAACAGGCCCCGCTTCACTCGCGCGAGGAGAAAGCATGGGAAGACCAAGCGAGGAAGGAGGGAACACTCCGAGCAGTGTAATGAAGACGAAGTATCTGTACATGGTACGAGACTTGTTAGTGATGGTTGGCCGTGGAGATACGCTGGGAGGTAGCCACCAATGACTTTTTGAGACGTGCAGAGAGCTCAGCGCTCAACGCTCATACCGGGACGTTGCAGCAACGAGGCATTTGGCAGTAACTCAGACTCCTTCCCAGCCGTCCAGACGCTTTTACATAAGCTGACGTTGTTCCGAAGTTCAACCGCAACTTCGAGCGACTGCTTGACGACTCCAACTGGTCTACTCGATTCCCCGCTCAGTCAAGCCGATTTCACGCATGATGGATGTTTATTCATTTGGTATCATCTTTAAAAGTTTACACCATGACCACTTGCATACGTCCAGATAGCCTAGCCTGCACAACAGGTCCCATAATCTTCTTCAACTCCAGCTCTCCAATTCGAACCGCGAAAAGCCTCATTTGATATCGAGCGCGAAACCAGTTTTCTGCTGCATCGTCTTGCATTATCGTTACAGACGCGGCAATGGCGGTGGTAGCCTGCCCCGACTCTGGCCGGTCCACAAACAGTAAGCCATCACATTCGTATTCGTCTACAGTGTCGTCGTATGTCATCATGGGTACAGCTGTCACCTTCAGGAACAGCCCATTCTTCCGGTCGCAAACGGCCCATTCCGGCACATCCCTCTTCACGACGGTGTTGTCGAAGCAGACGGCATAATAAACAGACGCAAGACCGCTGGGAGTACATCTCCCCGATGCAATTTCTCCCGGATATCCGACAGCCAACGACGTATCGGTCTTGGTCATGAGCGTCCTAGGCGCCCAACGGAAGTTGTCCAATCGCAATTTTGGAGATGCGATGAACGGGGTGTTTCCAGGCACCGCGCCCACTAAAATGAGCAGTTTCTTCATCCGTTCCTCTCGTTGCAAGTCGACGAGCTCGGACGCATCAACGTGCAGCAACCCGCAAATGGCCAACGTCTCGTCCTCCGCCTTGCTCGTTGATCTCCATTTCAGCGCACGCGCGACCTGCGCTATTCCAAACTCTTTGGGGAACGACTGGTAAGAGCGTAGACGGTATACTTCAGTGGAGAGCTGCATGTAGAGCGGGTTGAATAGTCCCTCCCCTGTTGGGATGATATCATCCACACCAATGATGCCGTCGGAGAACTCGAAGCAAAGCTTTGCTGCGAGCATGGCTTCCTGGAGCGTCCACAAACGCTGCATCCATCCCGACGTAATGACTCGCAGGAGCTTCTCCTCCAAAGGAGCATGGATAGAGCATGTACGTATGCCGGAATCAATGACAAGGACCATATCTGCACGACGATATGTCTCCGCCATAAGTTGTATCGCTCGCTTCCTCATGTCACGACGCGCTGGGACACAGAGGGAGTCGATCCAGAAGTGCCCATTTGGTGCAACTTGAGATACGAGTCTTGCTAAACGGAGGATCTGGCAGGATGGTAGTCCGACCTCAGTCGTACTTCCAAGTCCATCAGACCAGACGTGCGAGATCGCAACGTAAGGTGTAGTGGAGAAGGAGGTGGGGATGACTGCTGGGATGGCGCGGTCGTCGCCGCTGTCATGGTGTACCCGGACGACAGGGACTTGTCCGCTCTCTAGCAACCCTACCACTCTGCCTAACGGCGGCGTAACGTAGGTGCATCTTTCGCAACGCGCACCGGGGGCATGTCTGTTCTGATAGGTATTGGTATCAACATTGTTGACCACGCAACTCTGACTGGTGCAGGCATCGTGAACGTATTGTACGTCTCCACGGGCTGGCGGACGGGTGCTTGCGTACTGGAACGCGCAAGAACCACTAATCAGACGAACAACGAGTGGACACCAGCCATTGCTAACGATCTTCTGCTGTTGTTTGCTAGTTACGTCGCGAAGGAACGACCAGTCGACACCTGAACCTTTCGGGCGAACCTCGTCAGGGAACGCCACCCAGGAACTACGTATTGCTTCTGCGATACACGCGATAGTGCTTAAAATGTGGAAGATGCTGTCCCTGGGGATGCTACACCGGAGAAGGGGAGAGAATGAGGGATGGAAGATCTCGAGCTGGAGGATGCCGTGAGCAACTTTGATTGTCTCCGCGACACGTTTGGCCCATTCTTGGCTGGCATTGCCTTTCCCCAGAGCACGAATACGGTTACGCCAGGTCTGAAGGAGTGACGGTAGATGTGAGTCTACCATCATAGATTTATCAGCGTTGAGAAGTATGCTCTCTGGCACCTTCACCTCCATAACACCTTCGAGGAACCCGAATGTGAAGAGAGCCTGGAATTGGGCTGCATATGCTTCGGGCTGGGTCCTGTTGAGCCGCCTCGTATACTCTCGAAATGAGATGAGGGGCAGCTCGTCGTGTTTTGCTCCCAACCAGACCGTGGGCTTGAAGGTGAAAGTGGGTGGTGGTGCAAGGATAGCTAGCAGGCTCTGCTTGTATTTTGGGGTGTAAGCGCTGGTCTTCGATTCAAGGGTTGCCTCCAAGGCGCAATGCTCGAGTGGTTCCTTCGATGGCTCTGCAATGGGGGAGCACTTTCGAAGACTGCCCAAGCTACTAACCATTTAAACTCACCCTCTGGCGCCGACTGACTCTGGGCAACTGGACCGTTGTAGTTGTGCACTACACTACCATTGGTGTAATGAGAGCTTTCGGAGCGTAATTGAGGACCGTTAGAGAACATAATAGATGGGTTTGTGTTCCTGCTGGCTAGTTCGAGTGACACGGTGGTGGTTGCGGATAGAGAGGGGTGTGCGTTGCTGCCCACGCGGATTTCGTCCCGCAGGAAGGCCACACTGTAAGCCTACTGAGGCTTACTTAGAGCGTTGACCTTAAGTTCACACCAACGTACAATAAGCCCGATGTATTGGGAAGTACGTAGTGTAGGTATAAGGTCAGCTGTCGTGACGACAGCTGACAACGAGAATATAAAGGACATTTTCCTGATGGATTAAGTAATCCATCAGGGTTAAGTGACAGCGGGAATTAAACAATTAATTAATACAATATTGATTACCAAGAAAGGAGACGACCACGATAGTAAGGGCTTAACCCTTACACACCCCCCGTTGAGACCGTAAGGTACGGTCAAGAATTTCATGACACAAGTAACGAGGTTACTTGTGGTGACGAGTGGGAGACGGGGACACAGATAGCGCCCAGTCAGTAGTAAGGTTTAGACGAGGTGATGGGTCACCTCGTAGGGGAAGCAGGGCTGGAGTCAACTCGATCACGAAGGTGACGAGGACGAGCGTGAGCGTGAAGAGGCGATCGACGAGGATTCGCCGACGGGGTCCTGAGATGAGGAGGCGGAGGCGTTGGCCTCAACCAAAACAGCGATGGGTGGGAGATCGGACGCGAGGGCAGAGGCGTTGGTCTCGGTCATGGTCGCGTCAGATGAGTGGGATTCGGCGGCGGCGAGTGTGGATACAGAGGCGTTGGCCTCTATCATTTGTGCGTCCGTATCGAGAGCCGCTTCATCAGGGACAGCGGGTGCCACCTCACCGAGAGTTAGCGCGAGGGGGTGGGTCAGCCGCAGTTGGGATAGGGGTGGCTCCAGCAGACGCTGAGGGTAGTCGCGGTTCTGTAGGAGCCGGAAGTAAGGCGAGGCCCCTGCTGGTAACCATCCTCGGGGAACAAAGTGTTCCCCCTTTTCCTGTCGAGTGTTCTTGTACTCAAAGTACAAGAATCGATTGAGGTCATCGTCAGTGGGATGTCTCCATCCATCCCACTCTGGAATTGCCGGTGGTTCATGATACCGGTCGAGGTATTCCACTCGGCGATTGTCGTGTTCGTCGTATAAATCGTGGTGTAGTTGGTCACCACGATAGGTGTGGTTGAGCCACCACAACCCGAAGAGATATGCATGGTCTACCCATGACGTGGGTATACCGTTACGGATGAGGACATGAGCCACGTCGTTGAGGCTCAAATTGTGTGCAGCATAGGAGGTTATGTCCAGGGACCGTATCGAAAATACGGGCCCGTTTTGCGAGGAGTAGGCGCGTTCTGGGGGAACGCGACTGTTATATCCGGCGATGAATTCCCGGTATAAGTTTGGGGTCGCGACGAGGATAGCGAATAACCTCATGAACTTCTGCGACGCGCTCTTGTCGGATGGGCTCAGTGCTCGGCCCAAGCCGTAACCGAAGACGCAACGGCGATGGACAAGTCGTCGCCGTTCGAATGCAATGCCATTGTAGGCATTGCGAGTGTTGGGGTTTCCGTGGATAAGGAGATATTGACCTAGGAGGTCAATATCGAAGAGCTGAGGGCCGGTCGGCATCGGGAGGCCTTTGCCCTCATTCCATTTGAGAACGTTTCTGGCGCCGTGATCTTGCACGGCACGCGGGATGGGTTCGAGCCTAGTCATGTATTCCTTTTGCATTCCAGGCGCCAGGAAGTTGGGGTCGTACCCCTCGAGGTTTAAGATGAATTCCATAGCATCATCGTGATGCTCTGGCAAGGTTGCGGTTGCGATGCTGTGCAGTTCTCGGAGTAGGAAGTACGCCTCGAACCTGCTGTGGATGTTGATATGGCGGTTATTCATGAGCCGCCATAGTCGTAGGACTTGTCTCGGGGTCGTTGGCAGACCCCGACCTGCGATGTTGTGAACTGTGCCTTTCTTGTTGCTGTGCACGAACTCCCTGCCTTGGAGTTCGGCGTTGGCGGCAAGTCGGGCATTTGTGCCTGCGAATACTGTGTTTATTCGCCAGCAATAATACACGTCGTGCGACAACATTCCTCGCATGGAGTTGTCGCGTTCTCTGATACCGGGCTCGGTACCCCAAAGTCCCCAGAGGTCAGGAATCCTGCCTCCTCGTCCGATGAGGTCGGAGACGCCGGCGCAATCGTCGTCTCCGGACGATTGTGCTTTTTGGTTTTTCTTGTTTTTCTTACGACGATTCCTTGATGAATCGTCGTCTTCGTCGCTTGAGTACTCCAGTCCCGAAAGCCGTTCCTCCGGGTCGTCTGGACTGTATCGGACGAACTCGTGGTGGAGGCGGATTACGGGTTCTGGTAGGAGATTTCCTGGTGGGCGTACCAGGATAGGTTGGCCAAAGGAGAGTCCCTCAAAGAGGGACTCTGATGGTACAATACCACTCGAGGTTGGTTTCATTGACCTCGAGGTTGTGCTTGTCGAGGGTTCGTGCATGGGGACATCGATGTCCCCAGATGGTACTTCCTCGATATAGGGTAGGGTGATGTCAGCCGGAGGTGGTGGTGGCCGACGCAATGACGATGCAGCTGGTGGTGGTGAGGGTTGGCAGCGTTGGCAAGGTAAAGGTTTTACCTCGTTGCCCGTACATGGTGTTGGGGTGGTGGTGTCTTGTGGGGTGCTCGGCACCCCCCATTGAGACAACGTCGTCGATTGAGATGTCGCACGCCGTTTTGCAGGCCGTTCTTCTTCTTGGTCCAACTTCTCATTCAACTGTCGTTGCAGGTTCGAGACCTGCCTCTGCAATAGGCTGTTTCATCCTTCAAGCATGATGAAACGGTCTTGTAAACTGCAGAGCTTTGTTAAAAGCTCCTCGATGATGGCATTGCAGCCAGTGTGCTTTGAGCTGGTGCTCAGCTCAGATATCAGGTCTATGGGTAGACCTGCCTCGTTGAGTCGGTTCATCAGCTCTTGGACATATTGATTGTCCTCGAGCTCTACATCTACAGCCCTTTGCTTTCCTCGAGCTTTTGAGGAAAGCACAGCTGGTGCTAGTTTGGATGGGTTCTGTTTACCCTTGTCCTTGGAGGACAAGGGTAGCGTGGGTTTTTGCGCCTTGCTCCTTCCTTTGGCTGAGGTGGCTGAGGGGGGTTGGGATGGAGGAACATCGTTCCTCCGTGCATCAGTTGTCGATGATGTTGTTGGGGCCAGTGTCATTGGTCGCATTGTTGTAGCTGGCCGATCTTGGGTTGGCGACTGTGATTGTTGTGGTATGGGCACCGTCTGTTGGAATGGTGTGAATGGTTGTTGGATGAGTGGCACTGGGGTGGATTGCTGGTATGGTGGGTATGGCGCCAGTGGTGGAGGGTAGTGTCCGTACGGTTGTGGAAAACCGTACATGTGTGGGGAGGGAGGAGGGTAGAACGCAGGGTACAGGAAACCCTGCATGAACTGTGGAGGTGGCAGAGGCATCGCATGTAAATGCGATGGGTCCAGTTGGTTTGGGCCTTGTGGTATTGAGCCCACAAGGTTAGATAGTAATGCTTGCTGGGCAGCGAGTTGCTGCCCATTGTGGTGAGGAGCTGGGATCGGGTCGGGCGATATATCCATTGCCCTCCCCCCTTCGAGGCCCATTGGAGGGGCTCCAGGTTGTGCAGGGTGATTCACTTCACCCTGCACCGACGTGTGTTGTTGGTTTTGTGTGTTTTGCAGTTGTTGCGCGTCCATGGTGGTGGTGCTGAGGTGAAGACAGATTAAAGTTATTTGTCCCATCTCTGTGTTCCCAAACATTGGGAACATGATCCTCAGGGTCGAGTGTCCAATTTTGGACACCATCAATTTTTCCATGGATAGTCATTGACTGATCCGTGGTAGTTGTTGGATTGACTTAGCACCTTTCAGCTCTAGATACCAATCTAGAGCTGCTAGGTCTTTACAATGGCTATACGGCTCCCAGGTCGTATCGCCTAGACTCCAGCGGACTTGGAGCTCCGCCTTGCCATCGTTTGTGAAACGATGACTGATGATTTCGTCAACGAACCATTCATGTTCGTTGTCTATGCCAAAGTCATAGGGTTCCAGTTTATTTCGGCTTGGAAATAGTGCATCATCCAATGCATTATAGGGCCGAAGCAATGATATGTGGAACGTCGGGTGTATTCAATGTTCCTGCAGGGCTGGTGGTAGCTCGAGACGGTAGTTAGACATCTCAGGTTTGGCCTCCAGGACCTTAAAGGGTCCAATGAACTTTGGGCAGAGCTTTCGAGCTCTGCCTTTCGGCAAGTTCAGGTTTTTGGTGGAGAGGAATACCAGATCCCTGACTTTAATGTCGGGTTCAGGTCCTCTCTTTTTGTTCACCTGGTGGGTTTGGAAAACCCGCGCTTCTATGATGGTGTCATGAGCGGACGCCAAGTTTATCAGGGTGGCTTCAGCAAATAGTCTAACACCCTTAGGGGGTGTTAGGTCACCCCGTATTTCTCGGATCATACTGGGCATGTATCCACTGTTCAATTCAAACGGTGCATACCCAGTAGTGGCCGATATACTCGAGTTTATAGCAAACTTGGTCATGGGTACCTTGTCTACCCAGTTTTTCTGGTCATGGCTGACCGTTGCTCGGAATATCTGTCCGATATTCCAATTCATGTGTTCGGTCTGTCCATCTGTTTGTGGGTGGAATGATGTGGACATTAGGAGCTTGGCTCCTAAAATTTTATGGAGTTCTACCCACCAAACGGAGGTGAACTTTGAATCTCGATCGCTTACGATCGAGCTAGGGAGGCCATGTAGCCTCACGATCTCTCGTAGGTAGATCCAAGATAATTCGGATGCTTTCATCTGCATATGTACTGGAATTAGGTGTACCATACTCGTCATTCTACAAATGACGACCCAAAGGTAATCGAAACCCTTGGATTCAGGGAATGGACCGACGAAGTCCATTCCGATGGAGTCCCAAGGTTTGATTGGGACCAGTAGCAAGTGTAATTCTCCGGAAGGTTTCATATTCAGGACCTTTGAACATTGACATATCTTGCAGGTTCTACAGAACATGCATGCGTCTTTGGCTAATTTTGGCCACCAGTACCACCTTCGGAGGTACTCTGCTGTCTGTTGGTCGCCGAAGTGGCCAATGATCTCGTGAGCTTTATTCAGAAGCTCTGTGATTAAGGATCGATTGTTGGGAACACATACTACCTCCCGTCCTTGGGGGGTAGTTCTTCGAATAATACTGTCATCATTGACGGTGAAACCACTGTATTTCTCAGGTGCTTCAAGCACTGCTGAGAATACGGGGTCGGATGCGTATCCTGATGTGATTGTTTTCATCACATTGACTGGGAGCTCCATTGGAGCTTCAGTGGTGATGTTACCCATTAACGTGTCTCCCAGTGTTGGAGACTCAACAATTCGTTCTTGTGGCTCCTGTTGAGCCACCTGTCTCTGGGCTGTTTCTTGAAGCTCATGAGCTTCAATTTCTTGTTCTTCCTGTCATTCGTGCAGGCGGGTGCTTCGCCGCAATGGTCGCTCAACCATTGCCTTGACTCTGTTGAGGAGATGCTCAATCTCCTCGGCTCGTTGTAGAGGTAGGTCCTCGCAGTGAGGATCGATTCTGTGGTCGACTTGGATGTATTCTCCAGGGGAGTGTTCCTCTCCTGGAGTATCGCTTTCAAAGTAGCGAGATAAGCAGTCTGCTACTTTATTTCGTTCTCCTTTGACATATGTAATGTCAAAGTTAAAGTGCAATAGATAGTCCATCCATCGTCATTGTCAGCTAGACAATTGCATTTGAGTTTTGAAAAACTCCAGTGCCTTGTGATCTGTGATAACATGGATCCGGTAGCCGATGAGTTTGTCCTCCCACTTCATTAGCGCTTCTAAAATCGCTAGTGTCTCGAGTTCATGCATGGCATAGTTCTGCTGTGTGGGGGTGAACTTCTTGGACATGAATCCTGCTGGGCGGCAGTCTGCCCAGGTGGGTCCTTGTCTGTACATAGCTCCAACGCCTGTCTTAGAGGCGTCACAGATGATCCATATGGGTTCCCCAGTTCTGGGGTCTATCGGTTTGACAATAGGGGTCTTCTCACAGATCCTCTTCACCATGTCAAAGCAGCGCTGGTGAAGGGGTCTCCAATGGAACGGGGTTCTGTTCTGGGTGATTGCGAGCAGTGGCCCGGTGTATGCAGATACATCTGGCAAAAAGTTTGCCAAGTAGTTGACGAGTCCAATGAATCGTTGGATGTCGGTATAGTTTCTGGGAGTGCGCCATCCCCGAATACAAGTCAGTTTGTCTTTGTCTGGGTGTATCCCTTGGTCATCGATAATATGACCAAGGCAGTCTACGCGATCTGTGTACAGATCGCATTTGGATTGTTTGACATATAACTTGTGTTTGCACAGTCGCTCGAACACAAGTTGTAGATGATCTTTGTGTTCATCTATTGAGTCAGAAAATATGAAGATGTCGTCAAGGTATATGTGTACACATATACCTATGACATCACGAAATATAGCAGTCATTAACCGCTGAAAGGTTGCAGGGGCATTACAATCCCCCTGCTGCATTATGTTGCTGACATACGTGCCAGCGATTGTAGTGAATCCCGTTTTGTCTACGTCTTCCAGACGTACTCAGACTTGCTTGTAGGCATCAGCGAGATCGATCTTGGATCGATATCGTGCTCGAGCAACGTCTTCTCGAATGACATCTTGGTCTGGCAAGGGCATAGCGTCCTTGACGGTGTTTTCGTTTTGTTGTCATGCATCGATGACAGTTCGTAATCGACTGTCTTTCTTTGGGATGCACAATAATGGTGCTGCTTGGGATATATGTCGTGGCTCCCACCATCTTGCGTTCACATAGCGGTTGAGTTTCTGGTGAAACTCCCCATGCAGGGATTGTGGGCATCTGGGAGTGAAGTAGCTATACTTCTTACTCTCGTCAATGAGGTTTATTTCGTGGTTTACTTCATGAAATGGGGGAAGCTTGTCTGGAGGACCATGCATTATGTCCTCGAATTCATTGAACCATTGCTGGCGCAGCGTCAGTATGTCCTTCTTGGAGTACCAGCCTTGTCGCTCAGGGTGGCGGTTCCTCTTCTCAGCGTTGATCCGAGTGTTTTGTATCCATGTTTCTGAATCATCTTCCACTGGAAGACGAGTGACGATCATACTGCGGAGTTGATCTCGTACCATTTTATCAGGGTAATGTACCCTGGTAAACTCCTGGGTTTCGACTACGTCGTCGAGGTTGGGTTGTGTGAACCCAGTCGAGGTTGGTAGTTCGTCCCCAGGACGACACATTTCCCATATGCCGCAGACCATGGCATTCCATTCTGCGGGCATGCAGGGGTCGTAGTACCACTTGAACATTGGGTTCTGAGTGGGTCTGTCCATCAAACGAGACTTGTATCTTGTTTTTTGTGGTCTATGAGGGGCATTTTGTCCCTCTTGGTTTGGTAAAGGGTGTGATTTTTCCTTCAGTTTGTCTCTCTTGGAGGAGACCTTGTGTCCTCTGTGACCCACGTCCCCCCTTCGAGAGTTCATGGAACTCTCGACCTCTTCTAGGAGGTGACAGCTATCGTGGGGTAATGTTTCCCCTCGGGAACTTTGTTCGTCATCTCGAACTTCTTCTATGGATGTTTGACGAATATTATCTCGTCGAACATCCTCCACAAGTCAACTTGACTTGTTTTTGTTGGTTGCACGGTGGCGACGCAGGCGAGTATCTGATTCGCTGGTGAAGTTCACCACTGCTATGGTTTTGTTTCCGATTCTGACTTCATTCTTGATGAAGTCGAGGATAACATTGTTCGTACGCATGAATGGCGTACCGATTATCATGTTGTAGCAATCGAAGTTTGCTACATCTACATACATACGAGTACGTATGTTTCCAATGGTGACATTTACTGTCGCTCCATACTTGACAGTGGATCGACTGCCCACTGTCCCCAGTTGCAGTGTGTGGGGGTCTAATAGTTTGTTGACCCTGACGCCAGCCACTTGTGCAAATGTGGGGGTGATGCCAGTAGTCGTACTGCCGGAGTCCCACAGTGTCCAAGCGTCAATGCCGTTGACGCTGATGAGAGTGGCAAGGCATTGTTTCTTGCTGAGGGAGGCTTGGGGCCGAAGGATCTTATCCTTCTCTTTATGGAGGGTAACGCGGCATACCCTCACTTCGTGGTCTGGTTTCTCACTGGGCTCGACAGTGAGAGCGTCAACAACATTGAAGTTGTCGCAATCTTTGTCACTGACATCTTCTGCATCGCCAATCATGGCGGCGAAATTGTATTCATCGTCAACGTCAGATCCGTAGTCTGATTCGATGACTTCGACTTGTACTAGTTCATCTCCGTTTGACGAACTAGGCTCTGGTTCTTCTTGGACCTCAGTGTTGTCATCTGAGGTCAAGTCCTGTTCAATTTCTTCAACTTCTTGTTGAAGAACTTCTTCGTCGTTTGCTGGAACGACTGTATGTGCAGCTCATACATAGCTGTGTCGTTTCCCCTTTTCTGGGCATTCTTGTGCCCAGTGACCATGTTTTCCACATTCGTAACAAGGCCCTTTCTCTGTGGCCTTGTTCCCTTGGTTCTGCTTAACAGGTACCTTGCTCTGTACCTGTGGTTTGAATTGAGCCTTGGGTTTGTATTGTCGAGGTGGGGGTTTCAACGGTCGCTTTGGTGGAAAGGCGTTCGAGGATCGCCTTAGCTCATGGGCAGGGATGTGATCTCGTCCTGTGGATATGCGACGAGGGACCCATGCGGTCCTTGTTCTTGGTTCTGCTGCAGCAGGTTTCTTTGAGAAGCCTGCTGATGGTTTGTGTGATTGAGAAGGTTTCAGTACCCTTTTGAAGAAAGCACTGCTTTGCATCCGATTCTTGTAATCGGCTGCATGTGCCACAAAATCCTCAAGTTGATTCATCTCAGGAGATAGTCCTCTGTCGAACATGAGGAAGTGCCTCATGGTTTGTGGGAGACCTTCCAGGAAGGTCTCAATGAGAGAATAATCATCAGGGTGGATCGCCATGTCTTGCGAGTAACCCAAGATGGCGTCGTAATAGTGTTGAATCCCTTCTTTGGGATTGTATCTGACCCCTTTGAGGCTTTCGTGAGCCTCGTGCATTGATGTTGGTCTGATGAATCTGTCATAGAGCACCGTAATGATGCTCTTGAATGTCCAATCATATTTACTACGATCTATACTAAGTACATGATGAACAAACATATCCTTTGCCTCTCCAACAAGGTAATATTGGAGGGTTAGGATTTGTAGTTGATCCATAGCGGGACTTTGTCCCCCTAGTCCTTTCATGGCGAAGTCAGCACAGAGACTTGTTACAAATGACAACAAGTCTCTGAATCAGTGACTTCCACTGTATGGTTCTAAGCTCTTTTCTGTGGGGAGCTTGTTTAGCGAAGGTTTATAACCTTCAGGATACTTGATGGGTTGCGCAAGGTATTGGTCAATCGTTCAGTGTAAACAATCATACATTAGGTTATTGTAACTCTGGATGGATTGTACGATCCCCAGAGTTACTGACTCATCACATGCCTCTCTGACTAGAGAGTATTGACGAGTCCCTCAGTTCGGTGTGGGGAGTTGTGAGGTGGTGTATACCTCCCACTCCTCCTTGGTATCATCTTCTTCCTCTCCTTCTTCCTCTTGGACGGGAGGGAGATTTCGGAGGGGATGTAGATTGTATAGCAGGGGCAGAATTTGCCCCTGTGAGGATGGTTGTTGGGGTGGGGATGCCATCCTGACCATTTTGCGGGTATTAACCGTTTGGGGTGTCTTGAGAGGGCCTCCAAAGAATACACGAGTAGCTGCCTTTTGCTCCTCATGTTCCGACATGGTGGCCTCAATGGGTATGTGTCTGTTGAACCTAACATATTGGTCGTCTATCAGGGACGACCCATGGGTGCGAATGTCTTCGTTTCGCATTCATTGTAGGGCGACCCGGTCACTCCACTTATCAGCACGAGGGGTTTGTTTAGCCATAGGCAATATGAACGGGGTGCTCGAGGCTTGGAACGAACCAGCGTTCATGGGAATGCTAGTGGCGGAAGGTAGCTCGGCTTTAACATTTGATGTTGAAGCCACTGGGGATTTTCCACCAGTCATGGTTTTGGCTGGTGGCAATCTCATGGTCTCAGGACTTGTTGCAGGGTAGTTACTACCCTGCACTGTTGTTCTTGGTGATGGTACACCCATTGGTCCTTTCCCTTTGGGAGAAGGGATAGGGGGCAGTCGAGGCGACCAATGTGGGTTGAGGGTGTTGATCTGACCCTGGGGGTCAGGTTGCATTAACAGGGGAGGCAGCGGTTGGGATTGTGATGCCCCAGTGGTTGGGGCATAGCGATGCAATTGGTTCGCGAAGGTATTGTTCCCTGGGACTGTCTCACCATCCGTGATGGTGGACCCATCGATGGTGAAGTGTGTGGCCCTTAGGCCATACCCTTGTGCATGTCATCATTGTGTGCTGAGGCGCTCGTTGTAAGCTTGATCCATTTCCCCTGGTTGCCTGGGCGCATGTAAATGCGCCACAGCTTGGGTGGTATTTGATAACACAGTCAGTGAGGGAGATGGATGGCATGGATGTAAGTGAGGGGCTGCGATGCGGAGTTGTGGTTGAGGCGTTGCCGGCGGTCCATCATTATTGTGTTGACGATGGTGCTTGTGTACTGGATGTTGTTCGGCCCTCTTGATCGCTTCATCAATTTTGGCATTGAGGGGATCATAGGTGATCCCATCATTAGTGGAGTCGAGGATGTGCTCGAGGTACTGTTGAGTGGGTTGTATTTTATATACACTATGCATGGGCATAAGGTCAGTTTGTTTGACCTTTGTGGCCCGGGCCTTTTGGTAGGCCATGCAGAGCTTTGTCAAAGCTCTGATATAGGTGGTGTGGAATCGGTTGGAGCTGACTTCTATTGGCGAGTCAGTTTCCCGGTATGACTCTGCTACAATTGTTTCAGCGTATATCAGCATTTGGTGTTGGCGTTGGCGTTTAATAACGCCATAGTCTGTGAATACGGAGTTGACTTGGTCTTCTAAGGAGACCACATCGTTGAGAGCAGGGGGTGAGAATTCCAGCGTCGATGGTTCAGAGTGTGAACCATCGGATCAGTGTGTTGTGTTGGGCGACACGGGTCGTGCTGCGAGGGGATGTCTCGCTTCAAGTTCAGGGAAAAGAGGAAGCTCCAGAGGAGCTTCCTCACTGGTAGTGGACAAGTCGTGAGTCGACGCATCTGTTGGAGGGATGGTGATGGGGATTGGTGACGTCGGGTCGTTGTGAGGTGAGGGGATAGATGGGGGATGGGGTGTAGATGGAGTGTGTGCATCTTGTGTGCTTGCGTCGCACGTCGTCGCGTCAAATTGCTGTTGCGTGTCTTCGGACACGTCGTAGTGCCCAGGGGGGTGGTTGTACTGTGAGGTCATTTGTGTGAGTGGTGACGAGAGGTTTTTGCTTTAGGCTTTTAAGCGCAATAATTGCATTTAATGGATTCACTTAGTACGTGCCCAAGTGTGGGGTACAGTAAAAAAGTGTAAACCTGTTGGGTTTACTTAGAGCGTATGACCTTACGTTCACACTGAAGTACTGTAAGCCCAATGTATTGGGTGTACTTATGGTATGGTATAAGGTCAGCTGTCGTGACAACAGCTGACAACGAGAATATAAAGGACATTTTCCTGATGGATTAAGTAATCCATCAGGGTTAAGTAATAGCGGGAATTAAACAATTAATTAATACAATATTGATTACCAAGAAAGGAGACAACCACGATAGTAAGGGCTTAACCCTTACAGTACATCTCTACAAAGGTTTCTAATGAATATAGTATGGAGAGGGATTCAATGGTGGCACCTATTTTTGTAAAGTTTAAAAGCAGTGAATGTCCTATATTATGGAAGTCCTATGCTATGGAAGTCCTATGCTATGTGTCTGAGACTGAGTATTGAGGGGGAAACAGAGTGCAGTGCAGTGACAGATTGGGGAGTGGAATGTTTTACTTGCTTTGATGACTCAGGAGGAGCAAGCTGGTAACTGATTTCATGGGCAACCAGTTTGCTCTCCCTACAAGGTCCTTCTGAGGCCTCTCAAGGTTGAGTAGAACTAGGTGCTAAACTGGCACTTGAGTGACAATGGTGAATGAAGCCAGATTGGATGCTGCTGGCAGTCTTCTTAACACCTCCAAGGAAGCTGCTAGTTTCCTTAGAGTCCTTCATAGTGATTTAGAACAAGTTTTGTATTTCCTTGTACTACAAGCAACTGAACCACTGAGATAATGGTGGTAGTTACTGAGAAAGGAAGGTTGAGATGAAAGACATCTACCAACTGGTTTCCAAGAAATTCCATAAATTCCTCCACATCTTCAAAGAGAAAGCTGCTTCACACTCTCCTCCTTCTCAAAATCATGACTATTGAATTGATCTCAAAGAGGATTTTAAACCAGAAGCTCCCAAGCTCTACCACCTTTCTGAGCCCAAACTTGCTGAACTTTGAAAGTTTATAGACAAAAATCTTGAAAAAGGCTACATCTGCCTGTTGAAATCACCTCAAGCCACACTGTTCTTCTTTGTTCAGAAAAAAGACAGCAAACTTCAACCAGTCCAAGATTATTATCTCAATAAACACACTGTCAAGAATGCCTACCCCATTCCCAACATTGACACCATTCTCAATTGACTCAAAGGTGCTAAATACTTCACAACTCTTGATATCCATGCAGGATATAACAACATTTGCATCAAAGATGGAGATCAATGGAAAGGAGTATTCTGAATTCCTTTCAGTCTCTACAAACCCATGGTAATGTTCTTTAGAATGATGAATAGCCCAGCAACATTTCAAGCCTTCATAGATGAAATTTTCAGTGACATGATCTGCAAAACAGGGACCACTGGTGTCATTGTCTACATGGATGACATCATCATCTTCAGTGACAACCCCAACAAACTTGATAAAGAAACCAGAGAAGTTCTCCACTGCCTCAAGAAGAATGACCTATTCATCAAACCCAAGAAATGTTACTTCAACCAGATGGAAGTAGAATACTTAGGTCTCAAAGTTGCTCACAACTGTCTTGCAATGTCAAAAGACAAACTCACTGGTATCCATGAATGGCCTAAACCACAAAGCCCTTAAGACATCAAGAATTCCTTGGTTTCTATAACTTCTACTGTAAATTCATATCCTCTTTCTCAACACTCACTGTCCCCTCAACAAGCTCATATCTATCAAGACTCCCTTCAAATGGACCTAAGAACAACAAGAAGCATTCAACATGCTCAAGAAGAAATTACTGGAAGAACCCATCTTACAAATGATTGATTGACCTCTCCAAATCTATCATCATCAAAATGGATGCATCTAAATTTGCCACAGGAGGAGTGCTTCTCCAAGAGGATGACAACAGTAATGAACATCCATGCATCTACAGGTCTAAGTCTTTCAGCCCCACAGAAAAGAATTACACAATGCCTGACCAAGAACTCCTTGCCCTCAAACAAGCATTTGAAGACTGGCATCATTACATTCTTTCCTCACCTTATCCCATATGTGTCTAATCAGATCAGAACAACTTGAAGTACTGGCAAGACTCACACAAACTCAACTGTCACCAAGTCCTACATGGCACAAACTTCAAGAATACAACTTCTGCATTGAACACAAACTGGGTAAAGACCTCATACTAGCAGACACACTATCCCAACAGCCAGATCACAAAGATCAACATGCAGAACCAGAAGAAGGAGCTATCCTACCCCCATCCCTCTTTATCAACAATGTTGAAACACTGACCCTGGAACAGAAATATGAATACATATGAAAACATCATGACAACCCCCTCACTGGCCACCCCAGAGTCCAAAAAACCCTTTAATACTTGAAAATAGAAATCACTTGGTCCAGTATGCAAGACTTCATATGAAACTACATCAAGGGATGTCTTGTGTGTCAGCAACACAATGTTGGCCACCACCCCAACAAACCATCACCTGTTAGGTAGGTCCTTATCACCAGTTGCCTAAGCTTTGCTAGGGGGCAGCTATCTCACTAGATGGTTCACAGAGGCACTAGGATCT